>APFE030076438.1:10144-60124 GCA_000404065.3 Pinus taeda | reverse complement strand
TTTTGAAGTTTGACATGGAGAGCAGAGGTATAAGGCTTGACAAGGAGGATAATATGACTATTAATGGAGCCATATTAACTGCAGATAGTCATGGTGACAAATTTCAGTGTAACAAGGGGGTATCTATTCTTGAGCATGATTTTATTCAACACCTTGTAATCTATACACATCCACCAAGTCCCATCCTTCTTTGGCAACGCCTTGTAATCTATACACATCCACCAAGTCCCATCCTTCTTTGGCACAATGATGATGGGTGACCCACATGGTCATGTATTTGATCAAATGACACCATGTTCCAGCAGCTGCTGCAATTATTTCTTGACCTCACTTGCTTCTATAAAAAATTGCCTGTACAACCCAATATTTGGCAATGGGGAGTCAGGCAGTAGCTGGATCTCGTGCTCCACTTATCTCTTAAGTGGTAAGCCTTTAGGCTCTAGGAACACATCTTTGCATGCTTGTAAAAACTCCTCCAATTGTTGTTTATGTTTCTTAGTACACCCCTCCAGAGATGCCTTGCCTCTTATTGACTCCTCTTTAGACTGACTTTCTCTTAAAAACAATCAAACATACTTCTTGTTCGAACTAGTCAATTTTTTGGCTTCGTTGGCACTTACCAATGAAATTTTTGACTTGCCTTTATGTGCATTGATTATGAACAATTTTCCATCCTTGATGAGTCGGTACTAGTTAGCTCTCCTCATGAATATTGCATCACGCATGTATATGTATGGACTCCCAAACACGACTCCACATACATCAAGGGGAACCACATCCAGATCTACTTCATCATTAAAATTAGCACTTATAGAAAATCTAATTTTTCAATATTTTGTTACCTTCAGCTCTGCATCCTTATTTTCCCATCCTAGTGGATATGGGTTTGGCTGATCACGGACTTCCAACCCCAAATTCTTGACCAGCTCTGCTGCAATGAGATTCATCTGCGATCTTGAGTCAAACAAAGCATCAATCTTTTTCTTCTTGCCCTGTATCTTTATATGGAAGAGTTTCATCATTTATTTCTCTTCTTGTTGTTAAAGGCTACTCAGATTCACCTCCTTATGCTCTGATGTACAAATGATCTTCTCATCCATGTCTAAGCTTCTTTCAACTTGGTTGCTTGAATCAGTGGCCATGAGATTATTCTTCTTATTATCTTTCTTCTTGTTCTTTGGGTTCAACTCTAGATGCAACTTCCAACACTTCTCCTCTATATGGTCATCAATGTTGCAGTGGTTGCTAGGATCTTTGCACTGGTGTGTTTTCGTTGTTGTCTTGTTATCTTTTCCCCCTTTTTAGTTCTTCTTCCCCTTCTTAGAAGCTTCACGTTGATCCTTCTGCTTCGTTCGACTTGATTACGCTCGTTTTAGGCCTATGCTCTCCAAGTATTGTGCCTGTACACAAGCCTTGTCCACCAATTTGGGCTTGAACAACATCACTTGCTCACGCAGATGACTGTGCAGACCACCTAAATACTTGAGGAGTACATTTGGGTTCTTTGGATACACACCCAAAATTATTTCCACCTTTTTGAATTTTGTGATGTACTCTTGCACGCTTTGGCCCAACTTTTGTTTGAAGTAATGCCACTAGATCCATTGGTCCTCCACGTACCCAATGGGATAAAAATGTGACTTAATGAGGGTTTTGAAATCCTCCCACTTAGTCACTAGAGGTTCTTCCTCCAACCTCAGGGTTTCTGTGTGGCTCTCCACCAAATTAGTGCATGGCCCTCTAATTTCAGCCGCACAAATGAGATCTTTTGCCCGTCCTCGATCTGATGGACATTGAAATAAACTTCTAGTTGCTACAACCAGTGGTTTAGCTTCAGAGTGTTGATCTCGTCATGGTACGACTTGATATCGACTTTTTATTCCATTTTGAATAGGGATTGTTTCACGACACTCGTACTGGGTTGATCTTTACCAAGTTCTTTCTTCAGTTGGTTCTATGTGTCTTCTCAATCTCCCGATTCCACTTTTGATTTTTCTTCTACATTTGAACCCTTGTCTTCTCCAAATATCCCCAGCTTATTTCTTAGGGCCGCCATGAAGAGGTTTACGTTATGGTTTATATCCGCGACATGTTGTTTGAGCCGCGAAAACCTCACTTCTGCAGGATCATGAGGTTTGTTTACAGATTCATCGGCCATGATTAGGGCTTTATAATTTTTCACCCCACCAATCTAGATCCCTACAGTCTCCACAAAATACCCAAAGAAACCTGGCTCTAATACCAAATGATCTGGAAACTTTCATGGATATTCCATATGACAGTTCGTCACAACAAATCTAATAATATTATATTAAAAATTTGAAAATTCTACACTATTACAATTTATTAACTTTAATATCTGTTGATTTAACTTTAATTAGTGCATGCATGGAATGGAAATTATGCAGTTAAGTGGAGAACGACAAATAAGCACCCACACACACACACACAAGACACAAGATATGCTCTCTGGGAAACCCTTTCGAGAGAAAGCCTAGCTGGAAGGTGATGTTGCTTCGCTCTCTTTCTTTGTCTAGAAATATGGCTAACGATACAAACAAGTAATGCATGTGGCCCATAGGCTGCTACAGTGCAAAGATCCTCTTTGTTTTCTCTACGTCCTATCTCTTCTGGCTATCTTTTCTCAGCTATGGAACACAATTCTCTCTAAAGAATGGAATGCCTATTCCTCCTAGCGGCTTGGTTATAACACAACTTGATAGCCTACTAGTTGTTAAGTTTGATTACATCAACTCTTAACTAGAGTTCCAATATAGACTCTTCTAGAGTCATTTACATCACAAACACGTGGCTAGCCCCTTTTCCATGAATAATGGGGGCTGATGCGACATCCTCTTGAATTATAGATGTGAAAACAAGAAGGTCAAATTCTAAGTGGCATAACTTTTGCATACATACTCTCATTGGTGGACTTCTTGCACCGTTGGAAAGCTCTTTGTCTGTAGAATAGCATCAAAAGTTGCAGCACTAAAGAAACAAAGTTTTACCCCCAAAAAACGTCGTTTGATGCCTCAAAATGCTCCCGCAAGATTTCAGACCCCGTTTCGCCACATTGCGTCCCGTCAGTAAAAACAGTCTCGTGAGCTGATCCCTCCACTTTTTCCACTCCAAATGCATTGAATGGACGACAAACAATATAATGATCTATTTCGGATCAAATCGTTATAACATCGTGGTCGAAAAATCAACCCCATCAGGGATGGGTACCTTCGTAGTTAATTTGTCCTGTGTGATACATCTCTTTAATTCCATCACATCTTTGCTCTTATCCATCACCGACCATGGTTCATCCAAACCTATGTGCCTGTTCTTGCAACTCCAATTCACCAATATATTAGTTGCTATATTTCCTTCTCGTTGTGTGTGTATTGGAATAACATAATCAAAGTTGTCCAACAAAACGTTTATGTTCTCACCACTTCATGGAGTTGCTAGCTATGAATGCGTTTTTTTGTTGTATGCCCTTGTAACAGTTTAGAGATTGTTTGTATAACTAGATACAAATCACCATGAACTTGGATGAGTCGAAAACCTTCTCATATAGTGATTCATAATCCCCTCTCGAGTGCCATAAATTTTGTCAAGTTATTTGTTAATATACCACATGAGAAGGCATAGACATGTATTGGATCAGAATATTCATCTATGAGAACCCCCCAACCACCCCCCCCCCCCCACCCCCCCCCCCCCCCCCCCCCCCTCTCCCCCATAACCTGCTAAACCTGGATTTCCTTTTGACGCCTCGTCAAAGCTTAATTGAATGAAATGTAGAGCAGGGTGCGTGAGCAAACTAATATTCTTTTTCCTTGCTTTCTTTTATGTTTGTAGGAATAGAGACACACATATCAAGTGAAAGATCAAGTCTTTTTAATATACTAGCCTCTTGTTCTTTCATTTGATCGTATTCCCAAAGATGAGGAAAAGTCAAGATTGTTTCTCGGATGTTTTTTTAAATAGTTTTCTATAGAAACGATATTTTCCTTCCTTTCCCTTCAAAGATTCTCATGTTTCTCTCCTTTCATAAATTCCACCATGTAAAACCTATTATGAGATTCCATGCTTGTGAGACCACCGGATTCCTATACTTATGTTCATACCAATGCTTTGTCCATGATTTTCTTTGCATGGTAGAAGGTAGTGAACACCCAAAACTTGTTGGAAAAAGTTCCACAATCTCCTAATGTAGGGGCAAGTGATGAGTAAATGATCTACATTTTCTTCTTCTTCTTAGCATAAAACACAATATGATGGAGCCTCGAAACCCTTTCTTCTCAAACGATCCCAGGTTAATGAACGTCCCCATGCAATTAGCCATAGGAATGATGAAATCTTGGGCCATCCCAATTCTTTCCACATTGTCCTCCACATATTATTATTGTTATATGGTTGGTCACTCAATAACAGATAATATGTTTCTTTGAGAGTAAATGTCTAGATTGATTTTTGCCCCATAGAGAAACATAAATACAAATCTATTATCAAAAAGAGAAACATCACATAAAGCTTCGAAACACACACCATAAGTATACTCATGAATCCCTACTTTTTTAAGGTAATGTAAGATGGATACTTTGAATCTCTTTATTTTAAAAATTATAAGCAGTTTTGGATGTAATTATATATGGTTAGAGTGATGGAAGCTCTTTGTTTTCTTCATAAATGATTGATACTTGGAAAAAAAAATCAAATTTCTTTTTCACACTTTTGTATGGGGCAAGAGACTACAATAATCCTTACACTTGTCCATCCACAAAAATATTATCTACATTTGAAATTTTGTTAATATTCAATAAAATTGCTTAACTTTTTCTATTTCTTAAAAAAAAAAAATAATAATTAATTTATTTTTTATATTGCAGGGCAAATAAAATTGAGTTCACCTAATGCACATCAATAATTTGTGGATGTGGCCCACAATCTTGAAACAAGACAATAATTTGTCTATGCCACCCACTATCTTGAAACAAGATATTACACTTTCTGGAGCTTTCGGTGATTCTCGTTTGTTTTTCTTGGGATACCCTGACGTGATCCAAGTCAGTAGCCTTTGGGATTCTGAATATCTATGCAGATTCTAGAATAATAATGATTGTTTTTCATGGAATTTGACTCTTCTTTTCTTGGCTTCATCCCTTCTCACTCGCCTTGTGATGATTACGCGCCGAGCCTTATCCCAACTTATCCCAACTGGGCATTAAGGAATTGGCTATAAGTAGAAGATATATCCGGAGACTGAGACACTCTCTACGTGGCTAGCGTATCAACAGGTATAGTTAGTCGTTATTTTTCAAAGGGTGAGAATTGAGTGAAATTAGTTTAAATCTAATTTCATTTAGATTTTCAAAAAATATCTTGTGCAGTTGTATTTGAGAATCTAAATTATGGAATTGAAACGAAATTATATCATTTTTTGAGTTTTGCAATTGTAAATGTAAGTTAATGGATTGCAAAATGGCTTTTCATGTTTTATTTATCATTTTTAAACTCATCGGATGTAAATAAAATGTTTTTGTTGGTTTGTTTTAATTTAATTTAATTTATTTTTTTTGTTTTAAAGTTTAGATTGTAATTTCTCAATCGGGGTGTCATGGGCAATGCAGGATAGAGAGAAGAGAGGCCAGACATATGTCACGGCAAGCAGAGGAAAGAGATGTCGGCCAGAGGGAAGCGAGCTTGGACAGTTGGCACAAGAGTTGGCAAGTGGATGCAGAGAATCGGGCAACTCATGACAGGAGCAGCGAGAAGTAGGAAGGCAATAATGAAGGGCATTAATTGGAAGGTAAGTGGGTTCTCATCCCAAGACCCACACGAGAAGGGAAGGGAGGCGACCAGTGGAGCAAAGCAAGTGGTGGGTTTTTTGGAAGTGAAGCCAAGTAGGTGGAAGAGAAAATTAAAGGGAAAGGTGGCAAGGTTGAGGGGCATTTGCATGCAGGACGCGAAGGTAGGATGTGCAGTGGGAGTTGGCAAGCGCCGAGAGTTGGGGGACGTTGAGCAGCATTCAACATTTGCTTGTAAAACCTAATATGTGCTCCCTACCTTCCCCTGCGTTGGTATGGAAAATATGAATTGGAATCTGAGACGAATTCTGATAGAAAGAGGTATAGTAATGAGTCCTGTTGAAGACTAATGGTTAATAATTATGGTTTTCCCTGTCAAATATAAAATTGAATCATATTGGTTTCCTTGGGTTATTGCCCTGTCAACCTGGGGTGAGATAGACTGGATAGCTATCCAAGGAGGGGGGAAGGGACATCTAAACCTTGACTCAGGGTAACTAGGTCTTGCGACAGAAGGAGATTATTGGGTCAAATTGATTCCGCCAGTAGCGTCATCCTGAGCGGTTTGAACTGCGTCTGTAAGAAGAATTTCTTTTGGCAGTTAAGGAAGGGTATATGCACTAGGAGGAAAGGAAATAAAAAGAACTGCGTGTGGCTTGGCGCGAACCCTAACCTTGGTGCACCCTCTGGCCCGACGGTCTGGATGCAAACCCTTAGTACGGTGTCGAAGCAAGACCTGGAACGGGCTGGTAGAAGTGGGTGCAGTAACTGGTCCCACGATCAGGGAGGGGAGAAAGTCCAAATTTGGCTTTGGCTAAGTTTCACTGAGGGGATTGACTGGCGAAGAGTAGGACTTTCCCGGCCTGGTGATAGAACTATCATCTAGTGGGAAAGGGTAAAGCATTGTCTTGCTCTCTGGGGTGGCGAAAACCAGGAAAGAAAGACTTCTGGGAGACCAGTTGACAAGGTCGGTAGCATAGGACACTGGAGACGTAGAGTGGTCTTGCGGGAATCGGGCAGAGGGGCAATTCAATTGCTCATGGGTAGGAACCTGGAAGATGGAGTGGTCTCTATCATGCAAACCTTTGAGGGAAGCGAATGGAACCTGGGAGTCGACTAGGGTAAAAGCAGTAAAGAGGGCACGGAGTGGATGAAAGAGACTGCCCCTAAGCAGTCTCATCCAGAAATGGGGAATCATGCTGGGAATTCGAGAAGGAACAAGGCCATTCTTAGGCAGGGTATCAAAGCAAGAATATAAGGAATTATGTCAAAACCAAGACCAAAACCCAGATCATAAATTACTATGTGTTCACCATGGAAAATTTAATTATGGTTCATAATGTCTTAATTTTGGTTTCTGTTATAGGTAACTTAAACACAAGTGTGCAAAAGACTCTGACGACACGACACTTGAACCACGCCAGTGAGTACTAGGCCCCGGTCTAGGTGTGTCGTTCAAACAGGAAAGAAAAGAGTAGTGAGAAGACTCTGATGGCAAAGGAAGACAACCAACAGGGAAGGAAAGGGAACAGAAGATTGGGAAAGACAAAGAAAAAGATGAAAGCCCTGGAGTCGTCTGCAAGCAAAGATCCGAGGAAAAGAGGAAGGAAAACAAGAAAGGAATGTATGCAGAATCTCATCAACGCCTACTATGTAGGAGCCCCAGCCGAGGTGAAATTTGTCATCTCTAAATGGGAAAGAGAACTAAGTGCTAACATAAAAAATGAAGAGATTCAGGCAGAGGAATGGGAGACAATAGTCAAAGATCCAGGCAATACCAGAGGACGCCAAACTTTGTTTCGGCAGACCATCTAGCAGTATTGGGTTATGAAAAAAACCCTGGCTAGAGCAATGACGACCTACAAGGAAAGAGAAGAACCAGAAGAGGACATACCAATAGAACCAAATCTAAAGGATCTTCAGAAGGAGGTACAGTCTGTCCAAACGCAGTTGTATCATAACAATATCTGCTTGAACATAGTCGAACAAAATCTCTAGACTATGATGCAAAGAGAAGTACCGGGGTTGAGTGCGAAAGCCTCGGCCCCAATTCATTCTTCAGATGAATGAAGTAGTCCTGCTAGTTAAATTTTGTTTTGATGACGTTTAACATTTACTTTTTCAGCATGAAGCATATAGAAGATAAGGTAGCCAATGTAGCATGGATGATTAGAAACGCTTTGTTTAAATTTTGGACAGTGTTTGATGCAGACAAGGGGCCAACAGACTTGGTTTCTTGTGGGCAGGTTGAGGCCACCTATAGTTTTTTGAAATCAAAAACATTATTATGAAATATTAATAGAAAAAGAGATCTACCAAGCTTACACATAAAAAAAAAAAAAATTAGATTGTATTACTTCACAAAATCAATTATTTCAGTATATAAGTTATTGATTGTTGTTAGTCTATTAGATGGTTAATGGTTTCAATTTGTCTAGTGGGAAACTATATTTTTTACCACCTACCTATAGAATAATTTATCCAAACCTTCAATAGTTTTAATCACTACAACATAAATAAAATATCTATTACATAATCACAATACAAAAAACTCTCAGCAATCATTTAACAATTAGGAATCAGAAGATATAAGCCATGTTGGATCTTTGGCACTAGATCCTCTAGTAGCAATAATGTATGGGATACGATGTTCAATTTGAGCCGATCGAGCATCCATTCTCTTCATATACAATTGTTGGTTTCTCTCTTCATGTTTGACATCCTCAAGGCAAAGGCATTGTACATTTTAGCTTGTGTCCCATTAAGAACCCAGCCCAACAAGGTTTTCATTTGCCAATAGAGAGATAAGACTTGAAAATCATATATAATCCAATTTAATATTAAAAATAAAACTTCTCAATATTAGATAATGATGCTAAACTCTATATCAATTATTATAAAAATCAATTTTGTGGCAAAAAAAACACTGATGTAAAGAAGTTATTTTGGATTTAAATTGTTGAGTCAATACAATTCAACTGTTTCAAAATGTGTAGTTTACTTGTTCTATGTTTAGAAGTGTGTTCTGATGGAATTTTCCAAAAAAAAAATGGTAAAGATTTGTTAGAATTATAAGTTTGAGTTGTAAACTCTCCAATGTGTAAGTGTCCAAAAAAAAAAAAATGCTAAATTTCTGCATACATTCAATATCACTAAAAAAAAATATGTTTCACCAAATTCCAATCAACAACTTTAAAACATAAAATGTTAAAACACATCCCAAAAAATTCTTTAAAAACTTCAAAATCTATATAATATATATATATATATATATATATCCCGCCAAGATTGGAATTTCAAAACAAATCCAGTGATCAAATTTGACAATTACACACCTCTCTACCCATCTTCACAATATCAAAAAAAAAATTCAACGACTTTGTAAATTTTTAAACTATATTTGACAAACAAATCACTCCTTGAAACTATATTTAACAGAGAAATCACTGCCTAACAAGCCATTTGTAAAATTCCATCCTCCTCACCCACTTCCAAAAAAATCAACCTGCATACAACACCATTTTCTTCCAAAAACATTACCCGCATACAACACCATTTTTTCGTTTGTCGCGCGAACCCAAAGTCGGCACAAAAGTATTCCTTACCGCATCGAAACTTGGCACGTGCAGTAGGCCCACACGACTCACCAAACCTCCATGCCATTTCACACCATTCGTTGTTGACCTCGGGAATCGTGCCCTCTTTTGACTGTTATCCACTCTGTAAACATTATCTCTTCAATGTGGGGCGAAGGAAATCCTTGATTCCTTGGTTATTTTTAGTTATAAATGCCCAAGTCCCAGGACCTCCTTGATATCTGTAACTTGATCCGATATTGCGTGCAAATTTCCATTGGGTAGCGTAGTTCATTAATTTCGTTCCAGAAACTAGATCTGGGGTTGCGAGCCACGTTCCATTGGGTAGCGTGATTCATTAATTTTATCCCACAATCTCTGTAACTTGATCTGGGATTGCTAGCCACTTTTCATTGGGTAGCGTGGTTCACTAACTTCTTTTCTATACTCTCAAAGGAAGCTACTCTGTAAGATATACGGATTTTGTTGTGTGCAAAGAGCAACATCAACGCCAACATGTTGGAGGGGAAGGGAGTAGTTGAGACATCAGACATGCCAGAGAAGATGCAGATCCACGCCATGCAGTGTGCATCGCAAGCTCTAGACTTGTATGATGTCTCTGATTACACAAACATTGCTCGCCATATTAAAAAGGTCAGTTATAATCCTTATTGTTGCTGTGTTCCTCACATTGTTCATAGATATTCATTTGGTTGAGAGCAAACAATCTCACTTCATCTTTCGGCACCCTTTTTTTTGGTCCGCAATGGCTCTGTTTCTTTGTCTTTTTAGATGGGTTTATGAATCTTGGATTTTTTTAGTTTACACAATATTTTTATACTAGGTTATAAGCTATACCACACTTCATTTTTTTATATTTAAATTTTCTATTTTGAAAGTTTTTTTTTTCTCTCTTTCTTTCTCTCTGTCTGTGTAACTCAAGTTCTCCCTCTTTTACATAGCTCTCTGATAAAGGTAAAAGACCAACCAGATATATCTCTCTTTCACATAACTCTATGATAAAGGAAAAAGACCAACCAGATTCGATTTCCGCACCTTTATTAACTTAACATGAAAAAATCTATATTAAAAATCAGCCTAGATTCATCTAATTCCAGATCTAACATGAGCTTAGATGGATCATAGTGAAAATTTATTTTAAAAATGCAAAATACAATTTGTAAATAAATTGATATCCACATAAATTAGTTAACATAAATAATAAAATTATCTAGCATTAAAATATTTTTGAATATTTCAATAAATATTTATATGAATAAAAATATAATGAATTTTCTTTTCTATTCTTATGCAGGAATTCGACAGTTTTTATGGAGCTGGATGGCAGTGCGTTGTGGGGACGAACTTTGGCTGTTTTTTCACTCATGCTGAAGGCACATGCATCTATTTTTGCTTGGAAACGTTGAATTTATTGATGTTCAAAGGAGCTTAATTCATGGTCATCTCTGCAATCACTCTTTGTATTTCTTCTCTTGCGGATGAGTTTGAGAGGAAATAAAATGTGTTGTTTATATGTATAAAATGGATATCAGTTCAGGCCCTTGCAGTTCAGTTCTGGGATTTCACAGGAGAACGCTTGAAACAGACTTTCAGAGGAGATCATATGTTATGAAGTATATTGTGTAAGATAGTGCCCACCCAAAAAGATGAAGTAATATGTATTTAGTTCAAGGGCATGTGCCATATCATTTTGTGCAGAGCTAGAGCCATGGAGTAACATCTTCTGCTTAGATTTTGTGCAGAGCTAGAGCCATGGAGTAACATCTTCTGCTTAGAAGGTTGTATTTGGATTTTACAATTATTGGAATTTGGCTTTATAGTGCCATATCATTTTGCGCAGAGCTAGAGCCATGGAGTAACATCTTCCATGTAGAAGGTTGTATTTGGATTTTATAATTATCAGAATTAGGAATTATAATTCAAAACCTTAGTTTAATATAATTTTTTCTTATTATTCCATTCAATTTTTCTCCATGCAATTATTTAATGGAGTTGTTCCATTATAACTTCATTGCTTGTTGAATTGAGGTCTCTGTGATCCATATCAAGTTTACGATAGATTTTTGGGCGTAAATCACATGGTATTTCATTTGTCGTTTCGAACCAACCAGTGTGGTTCATCGTCAACTTGTCTTGACAATGAACCACACTAGTTGGTTCCAAAGGTGTCGACAAATGAAATACCATGTGATTTACGCCCAAAAATCTATCGTAAATTTCATGGCTTATTTTAAGAAGTGATTTACGCCCAAAAATCTATCATAAATTTCATGGCTTATTTTAAGAAGAACCACACTGGTTGGTTCGAAAGGCGTCCACAAATGAAATACATGTGATTTACGCCCAAAAATCTATCGTAAATTTCATGCTTATTTTAAGAATATTTTGAAATTTAATTTAACATGAATGAAAATAATTGCTTATTATTTTATTCAACTTTTTTCTACTCAATTTAATGAATTGGTTCATTACTATTTTATTTCTTATTTTAACAATATTTTGAAATTTAATTAATATGAATAAAATTAACTGTGTGAAGTAATTCCTGCTTATATAAGTTTTGAGAAGGTTAACTCAATGGATTGAATTCTCATCTTTAAAACACTTTGTTAATGAAAATTCCACTTGCTCAAAAGAATTAACTCAATTAATTAAATTCTATTCTTATCCCTAAAATACCAGATCAATATTCCTTACTAATATTTTCCTTTATCTCTAATTTAGAGGATATTGTTTCATGTTGTGCTTTAATTTTCTTGCTCTCACCATCAATATTATGGGAGCTGACCGAATACATCATTTTACTGCTCAAAACATAAAAAATAAAAAATAAAACAAAGGCATGGTGCAGAAAGTTTAGTGGAAGCGAGGTTCACTCCAGTTGTAGTGCACAATTTGAAGCTCTGTTTAGAAACCTATCCTATAGGTTCGTAACATGAAACAAGGAAAAACATCTTTCATTAAAGAATATTTTACATAAAGGAATAATATTTTATGTTTAATTTAATTTAATATTGATTTTCCGGATAAGAATTTGATCCATGAGAATCACTAAAAGGAATATGAAAGAGACAGCACATCAGTCGGTCAAAGGCGGGGAAGTCGATAAATATATGTTTAGATAACGAAAGTAAGAAATTTAGAAAAATATATATATATATTATATATTTATATATAAATTGAATTTGCAAAATTAGAAAAATATAAATAAGACAAAAAAATAATACAATTTTTTTATTATAAAAGCGTTTTAAAAGGATTAAGGAAAATTCAAATTTTAATATTTTAATTGATTTTATGTTTTTTTCCTTTCTTAATATATGACCAGAAGTAATAAGGGTAAATTTTTTTAATAAAAATAAATTTGAAAATATATTATAATTATTATTCAAAATTAAATAAATTTGAATAAAATAAATACTACACAATTGAATAATAAATTTATCATAAAAATCTCATAATTATAAATAAATTAAAAATGTTTTTTCAATTTATGTTTTTTTTTACAAATATTATATAATACAACAAATGTATTTCCTTATTTTATTCAACTTTAAGAAATCAAATTCTTCATAAAATATTTTGGTAAAATATTTTAATTTTTATTAACAAAAAACAATATTAGATTTCTATTTGTCATCATTACAATGTAGTTACAAGTTCTCTTGTTAATCTAATCATAGTTAATTTTTATCTCTCAATATTAACAAGGGCTAAAAAATAATAAAGACAAATTTCATCACAAAAATAAAACAACTAATAGAATATTGTATTGTTGAATGCCATGGCCAAAAATTAAAAAATATGATTAAGTAATATTATTTATATTAACATATATACACTTTAATATATATGTTTATTATGTGAGAGTTTGATTTTTTATTAAATATATAAAAATTAAAAAATTAAACTGGGTAAGGCATTTTTCATTCATTAAAGTAAAAGCAGGATACAAACATGTAAAGGATGTTCAGTGGCCTCAACCTGTCATATGGGAAACCAGGTCTGTTGGCCATCGAAACACAATTATATGCCATCCAAAATCTGAAAGTTTTATGTCTGTCCATCAAGGCTCTATATGCATGTAAGTCTGGACAACAGTTTCTACTAATATATCTACAAAATTCTATGGTAGACGACATATATAACTGCTAAAAACTAGCAAAATTCAACAACAACTAAACATAAAAATGTTAACTAATGAGAAGACTCCACTGAAGTTGGGTCTCGTGCACTTGAACCTGGCAGCTCTATCTGAGGGAGGCATTGAGTGTGCTCCTCAATGCGGAATAGGCGCTTGTTCTAATGCTGAATTTGAACCTCGATCAGCTGTAGCTCTCTTTGAATTTCCTGTAGTCCCAAGTCTGGCTCCCTGGCATGCCCCTGAGGGGTCATTATGGCTCTGGCCACCAGGTTCTTCATAATCCAATAAAGGTGCACTGTGTGCTTATACTATGTGAGAAGATCACAGGTGTTTCCCAGGTCTGGGACAAGATCCTTCCATTCCTCCACCCTGACTTCCACTGTTGCTCGACGGCTAAGATTAGCTTCCCAGGTTTTAATCAAATGTTTACCATCCATAGGCCTGCATCGCCTCTTGAAGTCTCTAAGCATCAGTGCGTTGACTTCTTTTTCTCAGCATTCTGACTCAGGGCAATGTGTTCTCCCTTGTCTTCATATACATGCTACCATTTCAATGGCCTCCAACCCCCATCATTTTTGTACCCCGAACCATCCTATATCGAACACTGTCGCGTTGAGCGCAGTTGGGTCGGTCCAGAAGCCCCACCACCAGCGCGAGCCAAGAAATATTCACGCAATCACATAAGACACTAATATTACAGAGACCTTATAGAGTTGAGACTTCTATGATCCATAACAAGTTTGTGAGAATAATTTCGACAAAATCACATAAAAAATAATTTGTCAACACGTTTCGAACCAACTAGTGTGGTTCATCGTCAGGACAAGTTGAAGATCAAATATGAGCGATAAGTTAAATAGGGACAATAGGCCATTCCAACAGCTATATTTGACCAAGCAATGGATAAACAAGACCTCTTGTTTATTTGTTGCTCGGTCAAATATAGATGTTGGAATGGCCTGCTATCCCTATTTAACTTATCGCTCAGATTTGATCTTCAACTTGTCCTGACGATGAACCACACTGGTTGGTTCGAAACGTGTCGACAAATTATTTTTTATGTGGTTTTGCCGAAATTATTCTCACAAACATGTTATGGATCACAGTCTCAACTCTATAATAATTTCCCTGCACGGAGAAGCCACAGCGAAAAAGGTTCATCATTTCGAATGGGCACGCATGTAGGTCTCAAAGCTGAAGTCGGATCTGGCGTTTCTAAATCGATGCAAGGATTCCTCAGTTATTCTGAACTTTGTCCTGATTAAGCATAACCTTAATATCCCCAGAAATCGTGGCATTTTTCTAAGAGCTAGCTAGGGGTTGGTTAGATCTGAGATTTGCAGAGTGAGAAAGAATCTCGACCAGCTTTCTCAGCTCCTTCTAGCTTCACATTTAGAAGTTCCGAGCCTTTTCCCCGCATCCCTTTGGGCAAGGATCGATGTCTGTTCTGCTCTTAAATCCCAGCACTTGGAGGAGTTACTCAAGCTTAAACAGTCCGCTAATTTTCTCAAGCTATCAAGGCGTTCCACTTCGCCCCTTGATTTTTCTCAAGCTTTAGGTCCTCCATCGAACAGTCGGGTCTCGAAGAACTAGGTTTCTACCCTAAATTCTTGGGTTTCAGGCTATCCCTTATCGATCGGCTTTGATTCACATTCCTCCAGCTCTGGCAATTCGGGTGACTTCATGGAGTTTGGATCATCGTCCCAACCTCCCAGCCTGGATCGAGTTGATTCCAACAGCAACCCCAGTTGACCACAATCTCTTTCTGGCATCGAACCAGTCAACTCTGTTGCTGCTAGACTCTCGCCCTGTGTAGTTGTTTGTTCACCCCCTCTCCGTTAAGGTGATGGGTCAAACTCTTCACTTCTACGTGCCTCCCCTCTGCTCTTCAGCTCTGTTCGGTCCCTTGATAATGTGTTGCCTTCGGTCCTCCCAGCCCCGAATCCAATCCCCGCCTATCCTTCGAATGGTGATTTTTCAGTCATCGAGTCTCTGTCCTCTTCTCGACAAGTGCGATGGATTTCTTGGTGGCGTGCAGGCTCTTGATAGTAAGTCGATTGAAGGTAAGATTGCAGGTTTGAACCTCGGTGATCTCATCGGTGGTAGTTTTGGTTCGTCTCTCTGTTTTGGTTCTCGCATTAACGGAGTAAATAATAATGGTGAGAATATTAATTTTAGTAATAGATATGGTATAAACAAAGATAAGAACAATAATATTATTAATTATAATAATAGTGAAGTAAATGATGATGATATAATAGTTAGGAAGAAGAATATTAATATCCATAATAATAATAATAATAATAATAATAATAGTAATAGTAAGGATATTCTTAATAACAATAATAATAATTATTACAATCCTGATCATAATCGTGGAAGATATTCTCACCCTCTTCCTCTTGGCAATAAGGTGATCAATCTGTCCAACTTTTCCTTTCCTCCGTCTGTTTTCAGTCTCTTAGGTAAGGGTCTTAATTTTGCCTTAGCTCCTAAGAAAATTCTGGTTGAAGACATCATCCGCGACGTGGAATTTGGTATTAAGAGCCTTCCTGATAAAACTAAGGACACAATTAGGCAAGATTGTGCTGTGGCCCTGAGGAAGGAAAAACCTCCCTGAAGTAATATCAGCAAGGCTGAGTTTGAGGCTCTCAAACCTTAAACTAGAATCACGATGTCGTAGTCTTGAAAGCTGATAAAGGAGGGGCAGTCGTCATCCTTGACAGAGAAGATTACCGAAACAAGATGTTGGATCATCTTTGCAATAGTGGAAGCTATAAAAAGCTTTCAAAAAATCCTCGTAAGAAAGTTTCTAGAGCAGTATCTCTTGCGATCAAGTCTTGTAATTCCACTAATCCTTTATCCTATAAACTCATAGAGAGCAACCCCATTTCACCTAGGATCTACGGCCTTCCAAAGGTCCACAAGGAGGGGGTTCCTTTGAGACCCATTGTCAATACCATTGGTGGTCCTACTTACCTCCTTGCCAAATTCCTCGCCTTGAAGCTTAGACCCTTGGTTGGTCACACGGAGTCCTTCGTTAAGGACTCTGCATCATATGTTGATGATCTTAAGAGTAGTAGAGGTTGGTCTTAAATTGATAAGCACAAGTAGTTTAATTGCTTCCTTAGTTATTATATTAATGGAAACCCCTAAATCAATCAAAGTATGAGGAATGGTTGTTACACCAATGTGAACAGTCATAGTGGGATTCCTTGGGTCCTCATATTTAGTAAGCATATCATTTCCTAGTATCAACTCATATAGTTTACCAAAGACATGCATAGTAGGAGGGTCCCTAGGTTTTCTACCTAGATTTTTACCACACAATTCCTTGACTTTTTTAGCATAAATGGGAACATCCTGAATTGCTTGAAGCAAAGGAATCCAAACATGCAAGTTTTTCAATTTTGTTAGAAAGTCAAATTATACTTGGAGAACATTTTTTTCCTCAATTGGTCTTTTAAGATAAGGTGGGCTCAAATAAATATCACGTTTAGTAGTTGTTACAGGTTTCATAGCTGGGGAAATATCTATTGTTACAATGGCATTAGATATTACAGGAGAATTAGCTATAGTGCATGTTGTTACAACCTCATCCATTGTTTAAGCATTATATGTATCATCAACTATTACAGCCTGTTGTTTTCCTACAAAATGTTGGAAATAATACTGAGAGGGGGGGTGAATCAGTATTATAAGGTCAATAATTTTTCATTTCCCAAATAGATTTATATATGCTACTTCTATGAAGTGAACTAGCATGTACACGCTACCATGATTAGTTAAATGAACGTATACCTAGAGAACTTGTGATTTAGTTAATTTATCAAGTGTTGATCTATAACCAGTGCATCAGTAACTTATTAAACAGTGCAGTAAAGAAAGAATAATTTATCACACATAAGCAACACACATGAACACGAAGATTTAAGGTGGAAACCCAATGTGGGTGAAAACCACCTATTGTTGTCGTCTCTGTCTTCTTTTAATAATAAGAAAATCTATTTACAATCTTGTACTGGTGCGGACTCATACCAGTACGCAGGCACCCACCCGCAGAAGCCTATAACCTTCTCTCGTTTTCCAACTTCTACTGGAAGGGACCTACAACCCCCTAGCTCTTGTACTAGCCAATGTGTACTAGTACATAGGTGCTAGCCTACATAAGGCTTTGACCTTCTCTCTTCCTCCAGAGACCACGTTTCATCAATTTTCAAACTAGATGCTCCTGGTACACAATAATACACATGAAGGCCTCATTTCATCAAATTTGTATACTAGACCCATCAGAAACTTTGAAACACAACCTACATCAATCAACAATTAGTTAATCTGAACAATCAGATCATTATCACCAGAACGCTGTGTTGAACCCAGAAACCTACATCATCATTAAGAACCAACTTCAACCTCAAAAATCATGCATTAGAATGTATACGCTACTTTACTGAACCCAACCTACATGTAGACGCTACTTCCTTTAATCGAACCTACGTATACCTTCAAAATTACTGAAACATAAAACATCTGAATCAAGTTTTTACCAACCAGCAATATAATGAACACCTACTATCAATTTACAGAGCCTTACATAGGCAGTAGTAGAGATTACCCTACTCACTGATACAATCAATCAATCAAATATCAAACTCCTTATTCATTCAATTTTACATTCATATCTAAGAAGATTTCATTGACAGACAACAGTAAAACAATAGTACTAATTAAATAGATCAGCCATCTCTGAACAACATACTTTCTTTTGCATACGCTACTTGGAAGAGCTGAACTAGCGTGTATACGCAACTTCACCAAAGCGAACTAGCATATAGATCTGCAAATATTAACTCATAACTTCCTTGATATTTCAGACTTCAGACAAACCTAGATCATGACATTCAAAGAATAAAACAGGTGTACACAATTAGATCTGGCCCAACCAATATCAGATCATTCAATGATAAGTCATTTCAGGTCTTATGATCCTGATCCAACATTGAATTCAATGTGCACAAAATATTTCAGATCAAATCACCAACATAGCCCCTGCAACATAAAATATACTTCAGATAGAAGTATTCCTTAGAGACCCTTTTCACTTGCACACCCTAGCCTTATGATCTTCTCCTCCTTATATAGTTTTATTCCTTTCTCAATACCTCAGACCAAAACCACTTAGGACCTGTGGTATTCTTGGGCGGGATCAAATATTCGTTACTCCGCTCAATATTGTGGGCTAATACCATGGTATTGACCCCTGGTATTCTCTACTCTTGAAATTCCTTGATTTTCCAACCAGTACGTGCTTTTCCTCTTGCGGGAGTGTGCGTATACATATATGTGCTTTTTGTTCTATGCACCTGCGTGTATACACTGTTTTGACTAAGTGGACCTGCGTATACATCTTAAACTACTTTTCACCATCCTTTACCTTCAAATTATTCATTCTAATTAGTAGACTTTAGCTCCATCTTCCTGTTCTTCTGTAACAATGCCCTCTTACATATGAATGGATCTGTTTTATAGTGGGTTGCCTTTCATCAAAACTGAACCGACCTATGAGTGAGTTGCCATCAATGACAACACTTGTATCATAATGCCAACAATCTCCCCCTACGGATTTGATGGCAACCATGCTGGTGCTGAAAGCTGTAGAAACTGTTAGATATAACAAGCAACACCAAAATACTCTCCCCCTTTGACATCAAGGGCAAAGGATGGATCAAGTTATTCTCCCCCTTTGATATGCATTATGTTGTCCATGCTCCCCCAGAGTACATGTCAAGTCTGCAGAGATATGTTTCAAAAGAATAACATGACTCTATAACTCAACTAAGTGAGTATGACCTCCCTATGACCAAAACATACATCAAGTACCCAACCAAGTGGGGAAACACCGTACTTGACTCATCCACCCAACCAAATGGGGGCACACCAATTGTTTATTCATGATAGAAATACAACAATTATTACATCATCCATCCCATGCAAAGTGGGGATACAAATTACATCAGATGTCCAATAGGACTCATTGAAATATAGACCATGACAAAATAATTCATATCACACCCTAGATATTTACATGACTTATGCAACAAATGATATTAGTATTTGAAGCCATAGTTTAACTCAACAACCATGATGCCAACAATGTTGAATGTGAGTGAAGGCTAATTCTCCCCTTGAACCTGTGCTACCTGTGCATTGTCAACAAGTCATTCATCAAGGCATCTTTGTCAGTGAGATAAAAATCAATGAAAAAAGCATATCATCAGACTGTAATCATCAATATCAAACAGAGCACCCATATCAGAGTCTGACCCACTATTTTTGAATCAGAAAAAAATATACACTCCTTCATCCATATAAACCCACATATATACGCGATTATACTTCATGAAACCTGTGTATAACAACCTTCCTCTGAAAACTGGATTTAATAGTAGGATGATGCAGCAACTACACCCAACTTTTGTCTGAGATATTCAAATGTTTCTCTGGGAAGAAGTTTAGTGAATATATTAGCAACATGTTCTTTAGAGGGAATATACTCCAATTTAACCTTTTGTTCAAGCACTTGTTCTCATAGAAAATGGTACTTAATGGGTATGTGCTTGGTCTTGGAGTGCATGACTTGATTTTTCGAAATAATGATGGCACTTGTATTATCACATAGAATGGAGATTGGTGGAGTGAACGTGATCTGAATGTCTTGCAATGTTTTCATCATCCAAAGCAGTTATGTGCAACAAGATGCAGCAGCCACATATTCTACTTCAGTTATAGATAAGGCAATCGAACTTTGTTTCTTGTTGAACCATGACACTAACCCAGAACCCATATAAAATGCACCTCCACTAGTGCTCTTTCGATCATCAACATTTCCTGCCCAATCTGCATTTGTATATACATGAAGAGTAAGGTCTTTATCTTTAGGATACCATAGTCCAAAGTCCTGACTTCCTTGAAGATATTTGAAAATTCTTTTGACTGCCTGGAGATGTGATTCGTTTGGATTTGTTTGGAACCTTCCAACAATTCCTACTAAATACATGATATTAGGTATGGTACCTGTTAGATAAAGCAAACTTCCAATCATAGATCTGTAAGTTGGTTGGTTTACTCCTGGTGATTCATCGTTAGAAATAAGACTGCATCCTGTTACCATTAGAGTACATACTGGTTTAGAATCTTCCATTCCATACTTCTTCAAGATCTTCTTGAGATATTTGGTTTGTGAAAGAAAGATACCATCTTTTGATTGATGTACCTGTAGACCAAGAAAATAAGTAAGTTCACCAAGTAAGGAAATTTCGAATTCTTGCTGCATTACTGAAGCAAAATTCTAACTCATGGATTCTTCATTGCTACCAAAGATGATATCATCAACACAAACAAAAATAATTAGCATTCTATCATTTTCAACCTTTGTGTATAAATTGCTATCTGCAGAACCTTTTGTGAAACCTTGTTGTTGTAGATATTTGTCAAGGCGGTAATACCAAGCCCTTGGAGCCTATTTCAGACCATAGAGAGCCTTTTTAAGCTTGCATACGAGTTTTGAATCATTACCAAGAGTGAATCCTTCTGCTTGTTCAATATAAACTACTTCTTCTAAATCACCATTATGGAAGGTTGGATTTACATCCATTTTTAAGCTTGCATATGAGTTTTGAATCATTACCAAGAATGAATCCTTCTGCTTGTTCAATATAAACTACTTCTTCTAAATCTCCATTATGGAAGGTTGGATTTACATCCATTTGATATACTTTGAATTTTCAAAAACTAGAAAGAGCAAGAAGCATACTTATGGCTTCAAGTCTGGCAATAGGTGCAAAAGTTTCTTCAAAATCTAAACCTTCTTGTTGAGCATACCCTTTACAAACAAGTCTAGCCTTGTTTATAATAACCTATCCATTTTCATTCAGCTTGTTCTTAAATATCCATTTTGTTACTATAACATTTTTATCATGAGGTCAAGGAACTAACTCCTAAGTCTCATTCTTTTCAATTTGGTCAAGTTCTTCATCCATGGCCTTACCCAACATTCATCTTTGCAAGCTTCATTTACATTTTGAGGTTAGGTGGAGGGTAGTAATGCTAGATAGCTTGAGGTCCCTGTAAGAGTTCTTCTCTGTACACCAATCCCCTTTTCTCCTAGAATTTGAGATTCTGGATTATTCTTTTGAACATACCTAGATGGAGTCTTTTCGATTTCTGTTGTACCTTCTTTTGGTGCTTCATTGGTTTCTTCTTCTATATCATTTTGATTTGATGTGGGAAAGCATTCCCCAACTTCCTCACTATCATATCCTCTCTTGATTTCATTTGTTTCGGACTTCTGCATGCTTCATCAATTACAACATCAATGCTTTCAACAATTTTCTGAAGTCTTTTATTATAACATTTGTATCCTTTACTTCTGGATGAATAACCAAGAAGAATTCCTTCTTTTTCTCTGGGTTCGAACTTACCAAGTTTTTCATCAGTCCTTTTGATGAAACATTTTCTTCCAAACACTCTAAAGTGTTTTACAGTAGGAGGTTTACCATACCAAAGTTCATATGGAGTTGGATTACTATTTATCCGAACATTTTCTTTGTTGAGAATAGTCACGGCAGCAAATGCAGCTTCACCCCAGAAGGTTGCAAGAGTTATAGATTCATCAAGCATTGCTCGAGCCATTTGTTGAACTATTCTATTCATTCTTTCCACCACGCCATTTTGTTGAGGACTTCTTGCGATGGAGAATTTCCTCTTTATTCCATGTTGTTCACAAAAGTCAAAGAATTCATCTGATATGAATTCTCCCCCTTGATCAGATCTGAGACATTTTATTTTTCGATCTGATTCATTTTCAACTAAAGCTTTGAAGGCTTCAAACTCTTCAAATGATTCATCTTTATGATTTAGTAGACCTATCAAACACATCTTGGAAAAAAAATCAATAAATAAAAAAGTATTCTTCTCCACGAGGTGAATTTTTCCTTGTTGGTCCACATAAATAAGTATGGATGAGTTCAAGAGGCTTACTTGTTGATCCTTCTTTTTTCAATGAAGTGAAATTTGGTTTTCTTACCGAATTGACATGGTTTGCATATGGTATTTTCTGGGATGTTGATATCTGGAAGATCACGAATTGTCTTGAGTCTGCATGCTTTTCTTATTTGAGAAAAGCTTAGATGTCCCAATCTTCTATGCCATAGCAAATTTTCATCGGTTTTGCTTAGATAGCATTATTGTTGTCCTCATTTGAGTATGTATAATTTGTTTGGTGTTCTTGTTCCTTTGAACATGGTCTTTCCTGTATCAATCTCACGAACCAAACATCTGTTTGAACGAAACACAACTTCATTTCCTTGATCACACATTTGACTGACACTCAATAGGTTATGCTTTAAACCATCTTCATACATGAAATTTCCAGCATTAACCTTTTCTTTCAAGAAGATAGAACCTTTACCTTTAATGACAGCTGGAGTGTCATTTCCAAATGAGACATTATTTTCCTTTTCTAAAGAATTATATGGATGAAGTTTCTCTTTATCACTTGTCATGTGTTTGGAGCATCCGTTGTCGATGTACCACTGATTTTCTTGTCCTTCTACATACAGAGCTATGCCACATCTTTCTGATTGAGATTCCTTCTTTCTCCATATCTTGGGATTTAACGATGTTTGCTCCTTTTGAAGTGATGGCCAAAATTTTCCCCTGCATTCAAATTCTTCATGACCAAATTTGTTACAAATCGAACATTCTACTTCATTTTCAAGAGGAGAAAAGTTATTATATGAATTTTTCTTGATTCCTGTTACACTCCTTTGGTTTCGTGCTTCTCTAGTCATGATGGTTTCGTAAGCAACACATTGAGCAACCTTGTGCCCAAATTTATGACATGAAAAACATTTCCCATTAAAGAAGTTTTTGTGATCATAGAATCTTTCAACATTGTTTACATGTTGGTTGAAGCTTCTACCGATATTCATCCTTGGAGTAAATTGGGTATGATTTACTTGATGAATAATCTTGGGCCTTTCCTGATGATTGACATATTGTTCACCGGTCTTTGTTGCATCAAGATAGCTTCTGGTGGAGTATGGCAGCTTCTGTGATTGAGATGATTCTTCAGTATATCCAAGACCTGTCTTTATCATAGGAGAACATTGAACTTTGATGATTTCATTTAAAGTTTAAGATCCTTTAGCAAATCTAAGATTAAGAGATTTTGCCTTCTCAAGTTATTTTCTTAGACCCACAATTTCACATTCTAGATTTTCATTATGATTCTCTCTTTCAGTGAGTTGGCGTGTGAATGTATCGATGATCATATTCTTTTCTTCTAAACAGATTTTGAGTTTAGTGATTTATTCAAGAAAGTATTCCTCTTCTAAGGCATCCACAAAATCATCACTGTCATAAGCCATGAGTATTCTATAATATTGGCCAGTTTCATGTTCATCACTATTGGATAAGCCATCACTATCTTCATACGTATAATAACTCCTTTTATTCACAACCTGTTTTCTATTTCCTTTTCCATATTCCTTTCATTTTTCATATTTATCTTTATGAGGAAATTTGGCAGCATAATTGCTGACTCTACCACAAGAAAAGCATTTGAAAGGTAGCTTACCTCTAAATCTTTCAGAACCTTGTTGAAGCTTTTTGACAAAATTTACCTCATCTTATTCTTCTAGAATGTGTTCTGATTCATTGTGGTCTTCCTTTTATTTTCCCTTTGCTGACGCTTTAAAAGCAGCTTCTCTCATATTTGATGGACCTCCTTTTCTCATTTCAAAGGTAGTTAGGATTCCATGGAGTTGAGTCATTGTAATAATTTGAAGATCCTATTTTTTTTCTATGGAAGACACTTTTGACTCAAATTTAGAAGACAAAGATCTCAAAATTTTCTCAAATAAAGTATCTTCCTTTATTTATTCACCCAGTTTCTTTATACAACTAACAATATCATTAACTAGCAACACTATTATCACTATGCATCTTAAGAGTTTCATATTGTATTTTGAGAGTTTGAAGCTTGACATGTTTTAGCTGAGAGTCTCGTTCATAGCTCTGAATGATTTTGTCCCATATCTCTTTGGCTGTCTTGAGCTGCATGACTTTGACAAATTATGATTCTGACAAACTTCCCAATAAGGTATTGACAACTTTGGCATTGGTTTCATATAACTTCTTACCTGCAAAGTTTGTAGGAATTGCTACAGGAAATTGATATCCTTCTTCCACAATTTCCCAAACATTGACTCCAAGTGATTGTAGATAGGCTCTGGTTCTTATTTTATAATATGATAAGTTGCTCCTCTTGAATATTGGTGGTCTGATGGATCCCATGCCTTCACAAGTGTTCATCTTGAAAGATCTTCCTTCAAGCGATCAAGCTACTTCTGAAGGACCTGCTCTGATTCCAATTGTTGGAAATGATACTAAGAGGCGGGGTGAATTAGTATTATCAGATCAATAATTTTTCATTTTTCAAATAGATTTATATACGCTACTTCTGTGAAGTGAACTAGCGTGTACACGTTACTGTGATTAGTGAAACCAACATATACCTAGATAACTTGTGATTTAGTTAATTTATCAAGTGTTGATCTATAACCAGTGCATCAATAACTTATTAAATAGTGCAGTAAAAACAGAATAAACCATCACACATAAGCAACACACATGAATACCAAGATTTAAGCTGGAAACCCAACGTGGGTGAAAACCACCTACTATTGTCCTCTCTGTCTTCTTTTAATAATAAGAAAATTTGTTTACAATCTTGTACTAGTGCAAACTCATACTTGTACACAGGCACCCACCTGCAGAAGGCTAAAACCTTCTCTCGATTTCCAACTTCAATTCGAAGGGAGCTAAAACTCCCTAGCTCTTGTACTACCCGATGTGTTTATTAGTACATAGGCACTAGCCTACAGAAGGCTACGAACTTCTCTCTTCCTCCTGGGACCGCATTTCATAAATTTTCAGATTGGATGCTCCCGGTACACAACAATACACATGAAAGCCTCGTTTCATCAAATTTTCATACTGGACCCATCAAAAACTTTGAAACTCAAACTGCATCAGCCAATAATCAGTTAATCTGAACAATCAGATCACTATCACGAGAACACTGTGCTGAACCCAGAAACCTGCATCATCATTCAGAACCAGCTTCAACCTCAAAAATCATGCATTAGAATGTATATGCTACTTTACTAAACCCAACCTGCATCTATATGCCACTTCCTTTAATCAAACCTGTGTATACCTTCAAAACTACTAAAACATAAAACTTCTTAATCAAGTTTGTACCAACCAGAAATATATTGAACATATACTGTAAATTTACAGAGCCTTACATAGGCAATAGCAGAGATCACCCTTCTCACTTATACAAGCAATCAATCAGGTATCAAACTCCTTATGCATTCAGTTTTACATTTAGATCTAAGAAGACTTCATTGACAGACAACAGTAAAACAATAGTACTAATCAAATAGATCAGTCATCTCTGAACAACATACTTTTTATTTTGCATACACTACTTGGAAGAGTTGAACCAACGTGTATACGCAAATTCACCAAAGCGAACCAGCGTACAGATCTGCAAATATTAACTCATAACTTCGTTGCTATTTCGGACTTCAAACAAACCCAGATCATGAAATTCAAAGAATAAAACAGGTGTACACAATTAGATCTGGCCCACCCAATATCAGGTCATTCAATGATAAGTCATTTCAGGTCTCATGATCCTGATCCAACATTGAATTCAAGGTGCACAAAATATTTCAGATCAAATCAGCAACATATCCCCTGCAACATAAAATATACTTCAGATAGAAGTATTCCTTAGAAACCCTTTTCACTTGCACACCTTGGCCTTATGATCTTCTCCTCCTTCTATAGTTTTAGGCCTTTCTCAATACCTCAGACCAAAACCACTTAGGACTCATGGTATTCTTGGGTGGGATCAAATATTCGTTACTCCACTCAATATTGTGGGCTAATACCATGGTATTGACCCCTAGTATTCTCTACTCATGAAATTCCTTGATTTTCCAACCTGTACATGCTTTTCCTCTTGCGAGAGTGTGTGTATATGTATACACTTTTTTTTTTTTGTGGACTTGCGTGTATACATTGTTTTGACTAAGTGGACCTGCATATACATCTTAAACTACTTTTCAACATCCTTTACCTTCAAATTATTCATTTTGATTAGTAGACTTTAGTTCCATCTTCCTGTTCTTCTGTACCAATGCCATGTTACATCTGAATGGATTTGTTATATAGTGAGTTTCCTTTCATCAAAACTAAACTGACCTGTGAGTGAGTTTCCATCAAGGACAACACTTGTATCATAATGCCAACAATCTCCCCCTTTAGACTTGATGGCAACCATGCTAGTGTTGAAAGATGTAGAAACTATTAGATATAACAAGCAACACCAAAATACTATCCACCTTTGACATCAAGGGAAAAGGGCGGATCAAGTTATTCTCCCCCTTTAATATACATTATGCTCTCCATGTTCCCCCTGAGTACATGCTGAGTTTGTAGAGATATGTTTCAAAAGAATAACATGACTCTATAACTCAACTAAGTGAGTATGACCTCCCTATGACCAAACATACATCAATTACCCAACCAAGTAGGGATACACCATATTTGACTCATCCACCCAACCAAGTGGGGGTATACCAATTGTTTATTCATGACAGAAATACAACAATTATTATATCATCCATCCCATGCAACTTGGGGATACAAGTTACATGATATGTCCAATAAGACTCATTGAAATATAGACCATCACAGAAGAAGTCATATCACACCCTAGATCTTTACATGACTTATGCAACAAATGATATTAGTATCTGAAGCCATAGTTTAACTCAACAACCATGATGCCAAAAATGTTGAATGTGAGTGAAGGCTAATGCTCCCCTGAACCTGTGCTACCTGTGCATTGTCAACAAGTCATTCATCAAGGCATCTTTGTTAGTTAGATAAAAATCAATGAACTAAACATGTCACACTATAATCATCAATATCACACAAAGCACCCATATCAGAGTCTGACCCACTGTTTTTCTATCAAAAAAACATATACGCTCCTTCATCCATAGAAACCTGCATGTATATGCGACTATAATTCATGAAACCTATGTATAATAACATTCCTCTGAAAACTGGATTTAACAGCAGGATGATGCAGCAACTACTCCCAACTTTTGTCTGAGATATTCAAATGTTTCTCTCGGAAGCGGTTTAGTGAATATATCAGCAACATGTTCTTTGGAAGGAACATACTCCAATTTAACCTTTTGTTCAAGCACTTGTTCTCATAGAAAATGGTACTTAATGGGTATGTGCTTGGTCTTGGAGTGCATGATCTAATTTTTCGAAATACTGATGGCACTTGTATTATCACATAGAATGGAGATGGGTGGTGTGCATGTGATCTAGATCTCTTGCAATGTTTGCATCATCCAAAGTAGTTGTGTGCAACAAGATGCAGCAGCCACATATTCTGCTTCCGTTGTAGATAAGGCAATCGAACTTTGTTTCTTGTTGAACCATGACACTAACCCAGAACACATATAGAATGCACCTCCACTAGTGCTCTTTCGATCATCAACATTTCCTGACCAATCTGCATCTATATATGCATGAAGAGTAAGGTTTGTATCTTTATGATACCATATTCCAAAGTCCTAAGTTCCTTGAAGATATTTGAAAATTATTTTGAATGCTTGGAGATGTGATTCCTTTGGATTTGATTGGAATCTTCCAACAATTCCTACTGCATGCATGATATCAGGTTTGGCACTTGTTATGTAAAGCAAACTTCCAATCATAGATCTGTAAGTTGGTTGGTTTACTGCTGGTGATTCATCGTTAGAACTGAGACTGCATCCTATTACCATTGGAGTACATACTGGTTTAGAATCTTCCATTCCGTACTTCTTCAAGATCTTCTTAAGATATTTGGTTTGTGAAAGAAAGATATCATCTTTTGCTTGCTCTACTTGTAGACCAAGAAAATAAGTAAGTTCACCAAGTAAGGACATTTCAAATTCTTGCTGCATTACTAAAGCAAAATTATGACTCATGGATTCTCCATTGCTACCAAAGATGATATCATCAACATAAACAAAAATAATTAGCAGATCATCATTTTCAACCTTTGTGTATAAATTGTTATCTATACAACCTTTTGTGAAACCTTGTTGTTATATATATTTGTCAAGGCAGTAATACTAAGCCCTTGGAGCTTGTTTCAGACCATAGAGAGCCTTTTTAAGCTTGCATACGAGTTTTGCATCATTTCCAAGAATGAATCCTTCTGGCTGTTCAATATAAACTTCTTCTTCTAAATCTCCATTAAGGAAGGTTGATTTTACATCCATTTGATATACCTTGAATTTTTGAAAACTAGAAAGAGCAAGAAACATCCTTATGGCTTCAAGTCTAACAACAGGAGCAAAAGTTTCTTCAAAATCTATACCTCCTTGTTGAGCATACCCTTTACAAACAAGTCTGGCCTTGTTTCTAATAACTTCTCCATTTTCATTCAGCTTGTTCTTAAATATCCATTTTGTTCCTATAACATAATTTTTATCATGAGGTCTAGGAACTAACTCCCAAGTATCATTCTTTTCAATTTGTTCAAGTTATTCATCCATGGCCTTGACCCAACATTCATCTTTACAAGCTTCATTTACATTCTGAGGTTCGATGCAGGATAGTAATGCTAGATAGCTTGAGGTCCCTGTAAGAGTTCTTCTTGTCTGTACACCAGCACCCTTTTCTCCTAGAATTTGAGATTCTGGATGATTCTTCTGAACATACCTGGATGGAGTCTTTTCCATGTCTGTTGTATCTTCTTTTGGTGCTTCATTGTTTCTTCTTCTATATCATTTTGATTTGATGCAGGAAAGCATTCCCCAACTTCCTCAATGTCATATTCCTCTCTTGATTTCATTTGTTCCGGATTTCTGCATGCTTCATAAATTACAACATCAATGCTTTCAACAATTTTTCGAAGTCTTTTATTATAACATTTGTATCCTTTACTTCTGGATGAATAACCAAGAAGAATTCCTTCTTCTGCTTACCAAACATTTGCTTCCAAACACTCTAAAGTGTTTTACAATAAGAGGCTTACCATATCAAAGTTCATATGGAGTTGGATTTCTATTTATTCGAACATTTTCTTTGTTGAGAATAGTCACGGCAGCAAACACAGCTTCACCCCAGTCGGTTGCAAGAGTTCCAGATTCATCAAGCATTGCTCGAGCCATTTTTTTAACTGTTATGTTCATTCTTTCCACCATGCCATTTTTCTGAGGAGTTCTTGCGATGGAGAATTGCCTCTTTATTCCATGTTGTTCACAAAAGTCAAAGAATTCATTTGATATGAATTGTCCCCCTCGATCAGATCTGAGACATTTTATTTTTCGATCTGATTCATTTTCAACTAAAGCTTTGAAGGCTTTAAACTTTTCAAATGCTTCATCTTTATGCTTTAGTATACCTATCCAACACATCCTATAAAAAACATCAATAAATAAAATAAAGTATTCTTCTCCACAAGGTGACTTTTTCCTTGTTGGTCCACATAAATCAGTATGGATGAGTTCAAGAGGCTTACTTGTTGATCCTTCTTTTTCATTGAAGTGAACTCTGGTTTGCTTACCGACTTGACATGGTTTGCATATGGTATTTTTTGTGATGCTAATATCTAGAAGATCACGAACTGCCTTGAGTCTGCATGCTTTTCTTATTTGAGAAAAGCTTAGATGTCCCAATCTTCTATGCCATAGCCAATTTTCATCGGTTTTGCTTATATAGCATTGTTTTTGTCCTCCTTTGAGTATGTATAAGTTGTTTGTAGTTCTTTTTCCTTTGAACATGGTCTTTCCTATATCAATCTCATGAACCAAACATCTGTTTGATCGAAACACAACTTCATTTCCTTGATCACACATTTGACTGACACTCAACAGGTTATGCTTTAAACCATCTTCATACATGACATTTTCAGCATTAACCTTTTCTTTCAAGAAAACAAAACCTTTACCTTTAATGATAGCTGGAGTGTCATTTCCAAATGAGACATTATTTTCCTTTTCTAAAGAATTATATGAATGAAGTTTCTCTTTATCACTTGTCATGTGTTTGGAGCATCCGTTGTCGATGTACCACTGATTTTCTTGTCTTTCTGCATACAGAGCTATGCCACATCTTTCTGATTGAGATTCCTTCTTTCTCCATATCTTGGGATTTAATGATGTTTTCTCCTTTTGAAGTGATGGCTGAAATTTTCTCCTGCATTCAAATTCTTCATGACCAAATTTTTCTACTTCATTTTCAAGAGGAGAAAAGTTATTATAGGATTTTTTCTTGATTCCTATTACACTCCTTTGGTTTTGTGCTTCTCTAATCATGATGGTTTTGTAAGCAACACATTGAGCAGCCTTATGCCCAAATTTATGACATGAAAAACATTACCCATTAAAGAAGTTTCTGCAATCAAAGAATCTTTTAGCATGTTTACATGTTGGTTGAAGCTTCTATTGATATTCATCCTTGGATTAAATTGGGTATGATTTACCTTATGAGTAATCTTGAGCCTTTCCTGACGATTCACATATTGTTCATTGGTCTTTGCTGCATCAAGATAGCTTCTGGTGGAGTCTGGTGGCTTCTGTGATTGAGATGATTCTTCAGTATATCCAAGACCTGTCTTTATCAGAGGAGAACGTTGAACTTTGATGATTTCATTTAAAGTTTCAGATCCTTTAGCAAATCTAAGATTAAGAGATTTTGTCTTCTCAAGTTATTTTCTTAGACCCACAATTACACATTCTAGATTTTCATCATGTTTCTCTGTTTCAGTGAGTTTGTGTGTCAATGTATCGATGATCATATTATTTTCTTCTAAACAGATTTTGAGTTTAGTGATTTCTTTAAGAAATTCTTCCTCTTCTAAGGCATCCACAAAATCATCATTGTCATAAGCCATGAGTAGTCTATAATATTGGTCAGTTTCATGTCCATCACTATTGGATAAGCCATCACTATCTTCATGCATATAGTAAGTCCTTCTATTCAAAACCTGTTTTCTATTTCCTTTTTCATATTCCTTTCCTTTTTCATATTTATCTTTATGAGGAAATTTGGCAGCATAATGGCCGACTCTACCATAAGCAAATCATTTGAAAGGTAGCTTAACTCTGAATCTTTCGGAACCCGTTGAAGCTTTTTGACAAAATTTACCTCATCTTATTCTTTTGGAATGTGTTCTGATTCATTGTGGTCTTCCTTTTATTTTCCCTTTGCTGACGCTTTAAAAGCGGCTTCTCTCATATCTGATGGACCTCCTTTTCTCATTTCAAAGGTAGTTAGGATTCCATGGAGTTGAGGTTCTAATTCATTGTGGTTTTCCTTTTCTTTTCCCTTTGTTGATGCTTTAAAAGCGGCTTCTCTCATATCTGATGGACCTCCTTTTCTCATTTCAAAGGTAGTTAGGATTCCATGGAGTTGAGTCACAGTAATGGTTTGAAGATCCTGTTTTTCTTTTATGGCAGACACTTTTGACTCAAATTTAGAAGACAAAGATCTCAAAATTTTCTCAACTAAAGTGTTCCCTTATTTCTTGACCTACATTCTTCATACATTTAACAATCTCATCTATACGTAAAAAATAACTAGCAACACTCTCATCACTATGCATCTTAAGAGTTTCATACTGAATTCTAAGAGTTTAAAGCTTAGCAAATTTTAGTTGAGAGTCTCCTTCGTAGCTCTAAATGATTTTATACCATATCTCTTTGGCTATCTTGAGCTACATGACTTTGAAAAATTATGATTCTGACAGACTTCCCAATAAGGTATTGATAGCTTTGGCATTGGTTTCATATAACTTCTTACCTACAGAGTTTAAGGAATTGCCGTTGGAAATTGATATCCTCCTTCCACAATTTCTGAAACATCGGCTCCAAGAGATTGTAGATAGGCTCTGGTTCTTATTTTCAAATATACTAAGTTGCTCCCATTGAATATTGGTGGTCTGATGGATCCCATGCCTCCGTGATTATTCATCTTGAAATATATTCCTTCAAGCGATCAAGCTTCTTCTGAAGGACCTGCTCTGATTCCAATTATTGGAAATAATACTGAGAGGGGGGGTGAATTAGTATTATCATATCAATTTTTTTTCCCAAACAGATTTATATACGCTATTGTGAACTGAACTAGTGTGTAGACACTATTGTGATTAGTGAAACCAGTGTATACCTAGAGAACTTGTGATTTATTTAATTTATCAAGTGTTGATCTATAACCATTGCATCAGTAACTTATTAAGCAGTGCAGTAAAAGAAAAATAAACCATCACACATAAGAAACACACATGAACACCAAGATTTAAGATGGAAACCCAATGTGGGTGAAAACCACCTGTTGTTGTCATCTCTGTCTTCTTTTAATAATAAGAAAATATGTTTACAATCTTGTACTAGTGTAGACTCATTCCAATACACAGGCACCCACCTGCAGAAGGCTGCAACCTTCTCTCGTTTTCCAGTTTCCACTGGAAGGGAGCTACAACCCCTAGCTCTTGTACTAGAGATTGCTTTTACTAGTACATAGGCACTGCCTACAGAAGGCTATGACCTTCTCTCTTCCTCCAGGTACCACATTTCATAAATTTTCAGACTTGATGCTCCTGAATACACATGAAGGCCTCGTTTCATCAAATTTTCATACTGGACTTATCAGAAACTTTGTAACTCAAATTGCATCAACCAACAATCAATTTATATGAACAATCAAATCATTGTCACCAGAACACTATGTTGAACCCAATAACCTGCATCATCATTCAAAATTAGTTGCAACCTCAAAAAACATGCATCAAAATGTATATGCTACTTTACTAAACCCAACCTACGTGTATACACTACTTTCTTTAATCAATCCTGCGTATACTTTCAAAACTACTGAAACATAAAACTTTTGAATCAAGTCTATACCAACACAATATACTGGACATCTACTATCAATTTACAGAGCCTTACATAGGCATTAGCAGAGATCACCCTTCTCACTTACACAATCAATCAATCAAATATCAAACTCCTTATGCATTTAGTTTTACATTCAGATCTAAGAAGACTTCATTGACAGACAATTGTAAGACAATAGTACTAATCAAATAGATCAGTCATCTCTGAACAACATACTTTTTCTTTTGCATACACTATTTGGAAGAGTCGAACCGGCATGTATACGCAACTTCACCAAAGCGAACCAGCATACAAATCTGCAAATATTAACTCATAACTTTGTTGCTATTCCGGACATCAAACAAGCCTAGATCATGACATTCAAAGAATAAAACAAGTGTACACAAATAGATCTGGCCCAACCAATATCAGATCATTCAATGATAAGTCATTTCAGGTCTCATGATCCTGATCCAACATTGAATTCAATGTGCACAAAATATTTCATATCAAATCACCAACATAGCCCATACAACATAAAATATACTTCAGATAGGAGTATTCCTTAGAAACCCTTTTTACTTGGACACCCTGGCCTTATGATCTTCTCCTCCTTATATAGTTTTAGGTATTTCTCAATACCTCAGACCAAAACCACTTAGGACCTATGGTATTCTTGGGTGAGATCAAATATTTGTTACTCCGCTCAATATTGTGTGCTAATACCATGGTATTGACCCCTAGTATTCTCTACTCTTGAAATTCCTTGATTTTCCAACCTGTATGCGCTTTTCCTCTTGCGGGAGTGCATGTATATGTATATGCGCTTTTTGTTTTGTGGACCTGCGTGTATACATTTTTTTGACTAAGTGGACCTACATATACATCATAAACTGCTTTTCACCATTCTTTACCTTCAACTTCTTAATTATGATTAGTAGACTTTAGTTCCATCTTCCTGTTCTTCTGTACAAATTCCCTCTTACATCTGAATGGATCTGTTATACAGTGGGTTGCCTTTCATCAAAACTAAACTGACCTGTGAGTGAGTTTCCATCAAGGACAACACTTTTATCATAATGCCAACATAGAACCTTGAATCAAATCTCCTCCCCCTATTAAGTTTCCATCCTCATTTTCTATTATGACAGGGTAAGAGTAGGGGTTACGGTCCTAACTAAGCAAAGTTTAATTTCATTACATTCTACTGGTGAAATGTAGTAAGTACGAAAAAATGAGGATTATACTTGTTGTATTGCCTTATTATTAGGGTTAGGATTGGGTTTTGTAGGAAATTGAGGGCGCATTAACAGAGCACTAATAGGCACATTGGAAGGGAGTTGTAACTGTTGTTGCATTTTTAATTGCACAAGCATCTGGTTTGGGAGAGCAGGTCCACACCAAGATTGAGGCCATGAAGTAATAGACCACTAGGGCCAAGGCATAGGATATTGAACCAAAGAGGGGTTAGAGGGATTCCATGAAACTATTGCATATTGAAATTTTGGGGGTGGTTGTTGAACATTATATACATTAGACCAATAATAGAAATGAGAAAGAGAGTCTTGCATCATGACTGGTGGTCTAAGTTTCCAAGGATTTTTAGATCCATCAAAGTAGGTTGCTTCAACATCTTCCCTTTCTTCTTTGTAAATGGACTTAAGTCTAGGTAATAAATGGAATCGATCTATGGAATGATCATGTTCACATATGGTGAAACTATTGAGTGGGCATTCCCTCAAGGGATGCTTCTTTCTACATTAGGAGCAGAAAATGGACAATGCTTGCTCAACTTTTCTTTGTTTTTTATTTGTCTATAATACATTAAACTGAGAAGACAATGAACTCATGAGTTTTAAAGTTCTCCAACAAATTCCCATTTTTTCACAAGTTGCTCCAGTATTTGTTGACTTCAAAAAAATGGTAGAAGCATCATGTGTCATGGTCTGATTTATAGTAGATCCTCTGGAGCTCCTTTGATAAAGTTGAACTATGTCATCATAGGACTTCTTAGATATATCTCCTTCCCCCAAAATCTTCAAAATATTAAGGTATTCATCCCTCATTCCCTTAATCAATATTGTTTTAACTATCTCCTTGTACAAATTGTATTGTTGATAGCTTTACAAGTTATACTGAAGGCATTCAAAATATTCCTCCAGGTTATCTGGGGTCTAAGTAATTCCAGATATGTCATCCTTTATGTCCCTAGAACGATAGTAGTCCTATTATTTCTCTAGGAAAACTTTCTTCATTGCATCCCACATACCAATAGACCCCCCACTGAGTCCCATAAACCATTTCAATGTTTCCCCTTTTAATGTGGCTAGAAAAAGATTCAGTTTTTATTCCTCAATGGTATAGTCATAGCTTCTATAGAGAACATCAAATTCAAAAATAAATGTGTTGGGGTTTTCTAAGATCATACCTTCAAAAGTAGAAAGTGCAGATAAGGGTATATCCTTCATCTGATCCTACCCTTGAAGATTCCCAATGGGAAAATAAAAGGTGGTGATTGAAGCTCCTACTATAAGGTTTTGCTGAAAATTCAGAGAAAATTTTAGAGATGGTCACCCAAATGAAGGAGGTTGTTCTTCCCTTGGTGATGGAATTTGTTCAAGTTTCTCAAGTTATGAAATTTGTTCAAGCTGTCCAAATGGCTCTGATGATCCAAATAAATCCCCATTATTCTCTGTATCAGTAAGGTGTTTCATTGCTCTACCGAAATCCAGAGTATGATGACCAAATAATTTTTTTTTGGGAGTCAATCCTTGGTCAATTAATTATGTATCCCCATAACTTTCCTCAAGGGTTTAATCCACTCCTCCTAGTGTTACAAAAGTACTAGTGATCGTAGCACTTGTTTCTAAAGATTCCCCAAATTCTCTCTTCTTTCCTAATATAGATGTGTCAAGAGATACTAGCTTCTGAGGGGTGATATTAAAAGGTTCTTTCCTTTTTATCACCTTCCCCCCGAGTAGAGTATTCTGTGTCATCCTTCGAAATAATTACTTGTATATAATTTGTTCATCTTAAATCTCAGTTTTTTTTCTTCCTTCCATGTCCTCTTCCACCTGCATGATTAGTTTTCTTGGGGGCACCATTTTTTTCTTCTTCCCTACTCATGTAATGCAAACCTATATGCCTTTATCCTAGTGAGGTCAAGCCCACTTCAATATGTCAAAGTGATGCGCAAGTTCTTACCTCTTGGCTTACCGCCCAAAAACCTCAGAATCAGGAAAACATCTACCACACTTCCAATCAATGCATGCAAATAAGATAGTCACACCTATGCACCTTAATAGCCTCCATGAAATGGCACCAAAAATGTTGGGTGAAACAATTGTTGAAAATGTGGCAAGAAATTTCTATATTAATTGTGTCCTTGAATTAAATTAAGAGAAAAATTGTAATTCCACGTCACAAGATAACTTGTACAAGTTAAGTAAGTTAATTTGACTTAGTTTTTTTAGTTAACTCAAGTTGAGGGCCTAACTTGACTCATGTATAGTGTTTCCTAAATTTTAGGATCTCAGGTGAGTTTAATTTGAGTTGTAATAATTTAATTCAGTTTATCTGAATTAAAGTCAGTTAAACTGGTTCCAACTGTTGGAGGAACTAGTAGGAGGTCTAGACAGTGGGGTGTTTCTTCATGTGCTCAACCAGTTAACTAATGATTCACTCATATATAACTCATGCATGTCAGAGCTAAGAGTTACTCAGTTGAGATTGGAGTTCAAGGGTAGTGCACTATCAGTTGTATAATTATTCGAAATGTACAGATGGTGCATGTAGTCAAAGGAAAATCCTAAAGGAACTACACAATCCAATGGAGGAAAATTCCCATTAATAGGGGCCTAATTCCTCATTGAACAATGCAAGGAAATAGGGACTTGGTTATGCAAAAAATTGGTTAAGTATTGGCCTAGGCTTGCCTAGGAAGTAGTGAGATAGATAGAGATAGTGCAGAGATTGCTTGGGCTTGAGTAAAGCATTGTAATCTTCTCATATTTCTTGACTAATGTAGTATACATGTAGCAAGGTTTTTAGCTATGCATTTCCCAAGGAAATCATTATGTAATGTGTTGATTGAATTCTTTCTCTTGTATGCTTCGTGATTTCGCGATCGTTTAATTTTTTCCGCTAATGAGTAAAATAGATTCAAGTCTATTGTTTTAGAATATTACAATTAGCAGTTTAAATTTACAAGGAATTTCTAAATGGTATTGGAGCATAAATCATTGTAGAAGAGGAGAATATGAGCTTTTCTTTTGCAAGTGAAATCAAATTTGTAGTATCATACTTCAGAGCCAGCAAGATCTCGTTCAGAGCCAGCAAGATCTCATTCTATGGATTGTGACTCAAATATTCCCTTGAGGGTATTTTGAACTATATTGCTTGGAAGGATGGCATGGAGGCAATATTTGAAGACAACAAGCTTAAGGAATTCGTAGATAAAGATATTCATAAGCCTCCAACAGCTCATGCTCAAGATCTTGAAGAGTGGAGAAAATGTGTTACAAAGGTGAGAAGGATTATCTTAGAAGGAGTTCGAGATCATATTGTTACGAACCTCCACGGTAAGGAGACTCCCTATGTAATTTGGAAGGCCTTAAAAAACCTATTTCAATACAAAAGTGACCATGGGAAGCTGTCATTGAAGGAAAAGCTTAGAAAAATCAAGATGGAGAAAGGTGACACAATACCAAAGTACTTGACCAAGTTCACCCAATGTCGGAATCAGCTTGGAAGTGTCAGTGTTACAGTTGTTGAAGACAATCTAGTCAGCCTAGCACTTCTAGGCCTTCCCAAGAGCTGGCACATCTATCAAGACTCAATAAATGGGAGGGAGAAGATACCAGAGTGGGAGTGTTTGTGGTCTGACTTGGTGCAAGAAGAGATTTGGTGGAACACCAGAGATGGATCCTCATCCAAGCATGATGATGAGGAGAATTGTACCTTAGCCGGAAAGGTGAAGAAAGGGAAAGGGAAGTCATCCCATTCCAAATCAAATTCAAGTCAAGATGACAAGAAGAAGAATTTATCAAAGATTAAATGTTTTCATTTTCATGAGCTGGGACAATATGCCATGAAGTGTCCACACAAGAAGGTCTAAAAGAATCCTTTAGGAGGAGCGTCAGGTGAAGCTCTTGCTTCACAGTTCGAGCTAGATTTCACCCTCATCGCTTGCATGGTGACATTAGTGATGGGTAGTGTGTGGTATCTGGATAGTGGAGCCACATTCCATATGACCACAACAAATAATTCTTCAGTGACTTGGAGGAGAAGGACCTCCAGATGCACATCGAAATGGGAGATGATGGGAGGTATAGAGAAACCGGCATCAGTATTGTTACCTTTAAGAGGGAGTTTGGTTCTCTTCTCACATTAAAAGATGTCATGTATGTTCCGGGTTTGGAGAATAATTTGGTTTAATTTCCCATGATGGAGGATCGTGTATATGATGTGATATTTAGAAAAGGAAAGACTTTCCTTCATCACATAGCCTCTGGACAGTGAACCGGATGATGAGTATGGTAGATTCAAGTGTATTGTTTTCGAATATTAAAATTAGCAATTTAAATTTTACAAGGAATTTGTAAATGGTATCGAAGCATAAATAACTCTAAAAGAGGAGAATACGAGTTTTTCTTTTGCAAGTGAAATCGAATTTGCAGTACCATACTTCAGAGCCAACAAGATTTCGTTCTATGGATTGAGACTCAAATATTCCCTTGAGGGTAGTTCGAACTATATTTCTTGGAAGGATGGGATGGAGGCAATCTTTGACGATAACAGGCTTAAGTAATTTGTAGATGAAGATATGAATAAGCCTCCAACAACTCATGCTCAAGATCTAGCAGAGTGGAGAAAATGTGTTGCATAGGCGAGAAGGATTATCTTAGAAGGAGTTCGAGATCATATTGTTATGAACCTCCACGGTAAGGAGACTCCATATGTAATGTGGAAGGCCTTGACAAACCTATTCCAATACAGCAGTGACCACGGGAGGTTGTCACTGAAGGAAAAGCTCAGAAAAATAAAGATGGAGAAGGGTGACACAATACCAAATTACTTGACCAAGTTCACCCAATGTCGGGATCATCTTGGAAGTGTGGGTGTTACAGTTGTTGAAGACAATCTAGTTAGCCTGGCACTTCTAGGCCTTCCCAAGAGCTAGCACTTCTATCAAGACTCGATAAATAGGAGGTAGAAAATACCAAAGTGGGAATGTTTGTGGTCTGACTTGGTGCAAGAAGATATTTGTTGGAACACTAGAGATGGATCCTCATCCAAGCATGATGATGAGGAGAATTGTTCCTTAGTTGGAAAGGCGAAGAAAGTGAAAGGGAAGTCATCCCATTCCAAATCAAATTCAAATCAAGATGACAAGAAGAAGGACTTATCGAAGATTAAATGTTTTCATTTTCATGAGCTAGGACATTATGCCATGAAGTTTCCACACAAGAAGGTTAGAAAGAAGCCCTTAGGAGGAGCATCAAGTGAAGCTCTTCATTCACAATTTGAGCTAGATTTCACCCTCATCTCTTGCATGGTGACATCAGTGATGGTTAGTGTGTGTTATCTGGATAGTGGAGCCTCATTCCATATGACCACAACAAATAATTCTTCAGTGACTTGGAGGAGAAGGACCTCTAGATACACATCGAAATGGGAGATAATGGGAGGTATACCACGATCGACATCAGTATTGTTACCTTTAAGAGGGAGTTTGGTTCTCCTCTCACATTAAAATATGTCATGTATGTTCTGGGTTTGGAGAATAATTTGGTTTAAGTTGTCATGTTGGAGGATTGTGTCTATGATGTGATATTTAGCAAAGGAAAGACTTTCCTTCATCACATAGCCTCTGGACAAGTGAACCGGATTAGGGTTCAGGTGAAAAACATCTACAAATTGGGTGTATAATATTGAGCTACTTTCAACACAAAAGAAGAGAAGGTGTAGATCTAAGATGTTAGTGAGTTGTGGCATAGAAGATTGGATCACTTGCACCACGGAGACTTGAACATCATGCAGTAAATTTCTACGGGAATTCCCTATGGTAGACTAGATTAGAGAGACACATGCAAAGGATGTACATTGGGGAAGTACACCAAAGCTACCTTTCATGATAAGGACAATCGAGTGCAAATAATTCTTGAAAGAGTTCACTCAGACGTCTGTGGACCATTCTCGACAGCCTCCACGGCCAGGCACAGGTATTATGTAATATTTGTAGATGATTTTTCTAATAAGTGCTAGATTTTCTTCATGCAGAAGAAAGATCGTACATTCGCTAAATTTTGTGAATTTAAAGCACTTGTTGAGAAAGACACTGGCAAGAAAGTTAAAGCTCTCGGGAGAGATAATGGTGGAGAATATGTGTCGAATGAATTCAAGAATTTTTTTGCATCATAAGGCATTTGACGGGAGTTAATATTACCCCATAAACCACAATATAATGGGGTGGTTGAAATGAAGAATAGAACTATTGTGGGAGTTGCACGAGTGATGTTACATGATCAAGGCCTACCATAGCACTTGTGGGTTGAAGCATGCAACACAGTTGTATATGTGAAGAACAGGAGTCCTCGTCAGATTCTCAAGATGAGTACACCAGAAGAGGATTTTTTCAGGTATGAAACTAGATGTGGCACACTTCAGGATCTTTGGTTCATCAGTTTATTGTCATGTTACCATGGATGCACGGAAAAAGCTAGAGCCAAAAGCTGAGTTGGACATATTTTTGGGGTAAACTGATACACCTCACAACTATCGTGTGTACCTGCCATCTCAAATAATGATATTGGTTCATAGAGATGTGAAGTTTGATGAAGAGAAGGCCATGAGATGTTCCCTTGAGAGGGAGCTTCTGTTACATGCAGATGAGGATCTTTTAGCTCCAAAGGAGGAACCTCAAGACGATGTGGAGTAGCCACATGCAAAGGAGCAGAGAGTGGAAGAACCCACTCATGCAGAGACCTCTAGTAGGTGGGGAATTTAGAGCCAAGTGGGTAGAGGGAGAACATGCAGCCACACCTCCAGGTGTGAGGTGGGGTGATGTGAAGCAATAGTCCCAAGAGTTGCAAAAAATTGGGTAGGGTCCATTGAGGTGTTTTTGCCTCATGGATCATTACCTTTCTATGGGGGGGCATAGTATTTAGTAGTAGGAGGATCAATGTTAGTCATATACTAAGGAGGAAAGAGAAATGTTGATAGCAGAGCAGGAGGCTCAGTAGCAGAGTCAACAACAGCACATTTCCCAGTAGACAGTTGTAGATTGATTCAATGTTTATTTTTATTTATTTTTTTATTCTCAGTTGCAAATGTTGTAGGAGCAGCAACAACAGTGAGAGGTGTTGGATGCAGTACCTTCCAAAGGTGTTGGATTGGGGTAGATGTGAATCCCTTTCTTGCTAAGAGGGAGGTTGAAAATGCGGCAAGAAATTCGTAAATTAATTTTGTCATTGAATTAAATTAGGAGAAAAATTGTAATTCCACATCACAAGATAACTTGTGCGAGTTAACTAAGTTAATCTGACTTAGTTGGTTAATGTAATTCGATTTGAGGGCCTAACTTGAGTCATGTAGAGTGGTTCCTAAATTTTAGGAGCCTAGGGTGAGTTTAATTTGAGTTGTAATCATTTAATTCAGCTTATCTGAGTTAAAGTCAGTTAAACTATTTCCAACTATTGGAGGCTAGTAGGAGGTCTAGACAATGGGGTGTTGCTTCATGTAATCAATTATTTAATTGATGATTCACTCATAAATAACTTATGCATGTCAAATTTGAGACTTACCCAATTGAGATTGGAGTTCAAGGGCAATGTACTATCAGTTGTATAACTATCCAAATTGCACAAAAATGGTGCATGCAATCAGAGGAAGAGCCTAAATAAACTGTGCAAACCAATGGAGGAAAATTCCTATTAAATAGGCCTAATTCTTCATTGAACAGTGCAAGGAAATAAGGACTTGGGCAAGAAGAAAATTGGTTAAGTATTGGCCTAGGCTTGGCCTAGGAAGCAGTGAGGCAGATAGAGAGTGCAGAGGTTGCTTAGGCTTGAGCAAAGCATTGTAATCTTCTCATATTTTTTGACTAATGCAATATACAAATAGCAAGGGTTTTTAGCGATGGCTTTCCCTAGGAAATCATTATGTAATGTGTTGATTGAATTATTTCTCTTGTATGCTTCATGATTTTGCAATCGTTTAATTGTTTTTGTTGATGAATAGAGTAGATTCAAGTCTATTGTTTTAACATATTACAATTAGCAATTTGAATCTACAAGGAATTTCTACAACAATTGTTCCTTTAAATTGGAGCAAAATATCCACTCATACACTAATCATCAATCCGAGTAGGCTTGAATTAAGGCTATCATGCAAAATATATGTAGGAATAATGTTAACTATCAAAATTAATCTCATATCAAGGTTGTTGCACATTTACTCTCAACGAACATTTACGTTATTACACACTCAATGCAATTAAAAATAGAGTCACACAATTGTAGAATGAACCACATTGTTACAAGACCATTCTCACTCAAAAAAATTGCTCTTTCAACCCATCAATCACTCAATTAAATGTTGAACACACATATTCAAAGAAAGTGCACTCCAATATGTAACAAAAAAGTAAATAACTTACTACTACACTAGTATGAAGGACTATTCCAAGACTATTTTGTCACACTATTCAAGATCCTTTGCAATCAATAACTCATAAACAAAATAGACAGTAACAATGATCACATAACTAAGAATACGTAATTGAAACAATTAATATACACTAATTAATGAGTGATCCCTACTAAGAAGAAGATCCCTTCCTCCTCAGCAATAGTTGGTGCACTAAACTGCACATAGGCTACTCAAAGAAAGATATAATTCCACAAGCTTGAGATTTGCATTAACAAAACATTGATATTACAGAGCTTTTGTGCTTCCCCCTTCTTTCTAATCCTATCTTTTAAAATCTTTGCTACCCCCACGGGAAAATATTTCTCTTCCTTATAATTTTTTTAATACAACAAGAAGATCATCATGAGAATATTAAAATTCTCGTGCGGTATTAAAATAAAATGATATCTTATTAAGTCATATAACAATTTCCATGGTGGGGGTGAAGTTGTAATAGTTTCCCTTAGTTATAATGATTTTTACAAAGAATCTCAATTAAGTGATCTATCTTCTCCATGAATATCTCCTGCTAGTTGAACTGGCTTTAACTCGATGCGCTTCTTGGTCTAGTCTAAATGACTAATTAGAAAAGACATCAGGTGTGAGGCAAATTGCTCGTGTATTAGTAACAACTCACGAAACCTTTGATCCAAATTGATAAATGAACTGCAACTGTAATCTTGTAATAGCAACTTCAATAGACTACTTAAACCTAAAACAACCCATATATTAGTTTTATGATAAAAATCACCTAAGGCAATATTTTTTATGCCAAATTATAAGCATCATTAGACTAAGAAAGTGACATATGGAAAATAACATACTTACGTTAATAAAGATTGTTACAGTGGTAAAATGTGGTCTTGCTCGTCAAAAAGGAGGAAAAAGAATTGGGAAAATAGATGCAAAAAAGGGCAATTCCATGGCCCAACAAATGGTTTTGTCTCCCCTTTTTTCAACGCTCAAAGAGACTTGCATCATGGTTGCCCCTTATCTCATCTTCTTATTTTTTATTGTGGTGGAGGGTCTAGGTTGTATTCTCAAAGGTTGAATCATACGAGGGGTTTTCCATGGCGTTCTTATTTTCAGAACCTGGTTATTGCTCATATGTTATTTTTGGATGATATCCTTATATTTTGTGGTGGTAATGTCTGGGATACATCAGTGTTGGTGGATTTAATGTCTCTATTATGGCGGGCCACTAGCATGTCTATAAATGTTCAAAAACCCTCAATTTCACATCACAAGATCTGTCAAATATCCCAATTTATTTTGTACATCTCTAGGCCTTTGGAGCAAGGCTTAAAATACTTGGGTTTTTTGTTGAAACCCAATGGTTATTATAAATAATATTGTGCCTGGATGGTTGCTAAAGTGGACAAACAACTGAATCGATGGAGTCATAGATGGCTCCCCTATGCTGCTTTCTTGGTGCTTGTTTAATCTGTGTTGGAGTCCATACCAATTCATTAGGAATCTCTAGCCTAGATCCCAAAGTGCATTTTGGAAAAAATTAGGATATTTTTCTCTTTTTTTCTTTGGTTTGGGAAAAATGAAAAAGGGATATTTCCATGGGTCAAATGGGATGGGACTTCATTACTAGGCCAAAATCTTTAGGAAATTGGGATCTAAAGAATTCATTTCAATTCATGGTTGGCAATTGATTTCTATAAATAGTATTTGGACTTTGGTGGTCAAATATAAATATATCACTCCTTTCTCTCTTGAATATTGCCTTCGAAGGCTAGGTAAACCACAATCAAAGTTTTCCATTATTTGGCAAGTTGTACTTAATTCTTTTAATATTATTGGTAATGGGCTTGCTTGGAGGATTGGAAGGGGTAATAAGGTTCATATTGGTCTTAATCCTTAGCTTGGGAACATTCTTTGTCACATGTCATCCCCCCCCCCCCCCCCATTGATTTAATGGCTCAAGCAGTTTTTGCATGCTAGCTCATATAGCCAATCCAAATCTCTCTTCTTTCTGGCACCAAGGTTGGATTTCTACAAAGGATTCGGACATCGAAGAAGAATACATGGTCTCTTGGAAATATTATATTCAAACTCTTATTGATAGTTGAATTCATTTGACATATAGATTAGATGAACTAATTTGGTTCATCTCTCTGGCTAGTATCTACACTCCTAAATTGGGTTTCATTTTCCTTATTGTTGACAGATTGGGCTTGTTGATTTTTCAGTACAATATATGCAAGTACTTTATTTTTGGATAACGATAGTTACTTCTAATGATATATTTAATGTTTAGTCTATCAAAGAGATCATTAAGTAATTATACTTTAGAAATTCAACCAAATAGACAATAGAAGAGTAATAGATGATCACAATGCACAAGGATACAAGAAGTTTTTACCCTAATAAAACCCACAATGACGAAAAACCCAACCAACCTTTTCCTTAGAGAATCAACGAAACAAGAGATACAACAAATTATACTAATCATTATGATGACCAACCATCAAGGACCAAGTCAACCCTCCACAAATATGATCAAAGAAGCTCTGTAACCAGGTTATGAAATGACCTCCAAGCTTGCCTCAGAACTCACACTATGCCACTGAGATAAGCCTTTGAATTCACACTATATCCAAGAGATATATCACAAATATAGGGTCTTCAAGAGGGATGAAAACAGACATGAAATTATGCCTTAGTATGCACACATATCCATAGATATATAGTTCAGAGACGATGTTTCCAAAGAGGTTGAAACATGTCCTCAATATTACCCTTCAACCTCAGATGATTCCATAGAAAAGGTATCTCAAATATGCGTAGCAAAACCACGTAAAACTTGCACTGATCCATAGATTCAATTTATGTGCCTCATACCATACAGTTCAACATATATTATTGTGCCTCAGAACCACACTATTCCACATAATTTATTTTACCTCATACTACACTATTCCATAGAGATTATTGTGCCTCATACCCACACTATTCCACATTGATTATTATGCCTCAAACCGCACTCTTCCACAAAGATTATAGTTCCCCGAACCACACTATTCCATAGAGATTATTGTTCCTCGAACCACACTCTTCCATAGAGATTATTGTGCCTCATACCGACACTTTTCTACAGAGATTATTGTGCCTCATACCACATTGTTCCACATAGATTATTGTGGCTCAGACCCACACTATTCCACATATATTATTGTGCCTCGGACTGCATTGTTCCATAGAGGATATTGTGCCTCAGACTGCACTCTTCCAAAAATATTATTGTGCTTCAAACTACATTATTCCACAAAGTTTATTGTGCCTCAAACCCACAGTGTTCCACAGAGGTTATTGTGCCTCAAACCGCATTGTTCCACAGATATTATTGTGACTCAGACTCACACTGTTTCACTAAGATTAGGTGCCTCAGACTCTTTGTATTAGCCTTAGACAAGATGATCTGAAATTTTCCTTTGGAGGAGAGTGAATAGGCTCTATTTATTGTGATTCGTCCATGTGAATAAGTGTGTCTCTTGGGCAAGCCGACTTGATCTTGGAGGGGCCGACTTGGTCACTTGTGGAGGTAAAATAAAAATTCAAAATTTCATTTTTCCCTCTCTTAATGGACATTATAATATTTTTTCTTTTGAATACAAAATAAATATTTTCCCTTTTCTTGCAAGCATGAATAACATGCCTCAAACAAATTTTCTTTTACAAATATAATTCATAAATCATAATTAAAAATACAAATGAGATATTATGAAAACTGACAATAGCTACAAAATTCAACACTCCCTCTTAGCTAGGGAGGTATTCATATTGACTATCCAGATGTTCTTTGTATACATGATCTCTCTAAGAAAAGTTTCAATTCATCAATAGTATCATCATCATCTAGGTTAGCACACCTAACCTATGGTACAATACCATCATCCAGGTCAACACACTTAACCTATGGTACCATCATCCAAGATAGCACTCTTAGCCTATGGTACATCATCACTAGGTACCATCATCTATGCATCATTCAAGCTAGCACACCCCACCTATGGTACAAAAACTAGTCACCATGATTCGGTTGGCACCTCAACCTCATGGTATACAGACTAGTACAGGTTTTCAATCACCACAGTCAAACCTTAGGGAACATCCACTTTCCAACTTCACAAGGTTGGAAAAACCCTAGAGGATATCCACATCCTCACACCACAAGGTTTCCACCATCACAGTCAAACCCTAAAATGCATCCACATCATTATATCACGGTCAAAACCTAAAGGAAATTCATGGCCTTATACCACCGGGTTGATTCCAAGCCATGATGCTATATGGGTTCACTCAATGAGTAACTAAACCAAAACTCTGAAAAGAACCTACTCTTTCAAGTAATTGGGCCAAAACATTGAAAGGCACCGACTCAACTGAGTAGCCTCTACATACCATTCTTCCTAATTTTGGTCATGGTACTTGACACAGGAAGAAATTTCCATTGAATCATTCTTCCTAATTTTAGTCAATGTACTTGATACAGGGATAACATCCCTAATTTTAGTTAGAGTACATAACATAGGAAGAATGTAAGTTCATGATGTAACCATCCTCTCTAATTCTGGTCAATGCACTTAACATAGGGATAACCTCCCTAATTCCAATCAAAGTATATAACACAGGGAGAATCCATGTCCATGATGCAATTTCATCCTCGCTCCCATGAAAGTGTCAACAATTCCAAACTTGTTCCTAAAGTACAAGAACTTCACCCAGGACAAAGGATTTGTCAGAATATCAACTATATGCTTATTAGCAGGAATATATCAAAGCCCCAGTGCTCCCTTTAGCACTAAGTCACAAACAGTAACAACTTCCAGATGTACTCTTCATGTCCTATAGTATTCCTTGCTCAATCATTATAATCCTATAACATTCAAAATTTATGATCAAACTACCCCTTCTGAATCCATATCATTCTCCCTCTGAATCCAAATGTTGTTCCAATTCTTGCTTTGTTCTACCAAGATCTAGACAATCTTCATCATGTACTTGCATTCCTCACTAGGAGGTTGATCCCGATTTAAACAGGAATGCAACAAATTAAAGATATAACCATACATATAGAGATGCAACAAAAATAATACTTCATTTCATTATTGTAAAATACTGAAATGTGCTTACAAACAGAAATGGAAATAAACTAGCTAGGGCAATGGTAGCTTATCTCTGAGAAGAGATGTGGCGGCTACATGCCTCTGAACTGTGTTACAATGAGGCTCAAAGGCCTATTTATTGTTGAGAAACAATGGAAAACCCTAAACATCCAAAAACCTAACCCTAGAAGATGAAACGCCAAATTGTGGACCCCGTTTAGGTAAATTGGTACATCAATTTCCTGGGGTCATAACTTTGGCATACGATCTCCGCTTGACGCGTACAATATCTCATTAGAAAGATCTATCTGAGAACTACAACTTGGGGAAGAGCTACATCGGTCCATGGACCCATGTTGCTCCTATTTTTCCCAAAAAACATCGTTTAGGGCCTCAAATCGGCTTCGAAACTTGAGGACCCAAAAACTGTAAAAATAGTAAACTGTGCGACAATTAAGGAAACTGAAAAGCTGAAAGAAACAATGGTGGGGGTCCAAGTGGAATTGGCGGGTGGCCACCAATATCCACCTGGACCATTCCTCCCCCCTTAGGAAGAAATGGTCCCCATTGCATTGAGTTCTTCCATGAGATGAGGAAACTTTTGTTGAACTTAGTCCCTGGTGAGCCACTTGCCCTGGTGAAGGAGTTGGCCTACTTTGACAATTCGATACAGTTGGATATTCTGCTGGTGAGTGTGCTTTATCTATGTGTCCATGATCCAATTAGTTGCAACTTTTTCCATGCAATATGGATTTAACTCTTTGGGTGTGAGTTGTTCTGCAATGTCGGATGTGTCTAGTAATGGTGGAAAGTATGGCCGAAGGTGATCCACATTGAACATTGGGTGCATGCCAAAGAATGGGGGAATGCTAAGCTCAGATGCATTATCTCCCACAGCCTTGGTAATGGTGTAAGGACCATATCGAAGTGGTATCAGTTTCTGATAGGCTCCAGTAAGGCGTTCCTTTTGCAAATGCAACAAGACTTTGTCGCCCACCTGAAACTTTTGTGGCACCTAATGTTTATCATGTCAATGCTTGTACTTGGCATTTGATTTCTCCATAATTTCGTGGACCTGCTGACGAATATGTTGGATGTGATCAATGAATTTGTTTGCCTTATCTCTTTTGGACTGGACATGAGCCGAATCTGCGTGAGTAGCTGCAATTAGCATGGCCACATCAATGGGACATAGTGGCTAGAATCCCAACCCCACCTGAAAAGGGTTATGGCCAGTCGAGCTGTGGAGAGCCCAATTGTAGCTGTCTTGAACATAGGGGAGGCTCTCGTCCCATGTGCATGGATGTTTTGAGTTGTACATGTGCAAAATGTGTACGCTCATCCTATTCAAAACCTTTGTCTAGCCACCAGTTTGAGGATGGAAGGTTGTGGACTTAGTGAGTTTGGTGTCCAACATCAACCAGAGACTAGACCAAACTGTACTAAGGAACCTTCTATCTTGATCTGAGATGATATACTGTGGGATCCCAAAGTGTACCCACACTCGTTCAAAGAAGAGTTTAACAGTGGCTTCTGTTGTGATATTCTTCTTGCAGGCCGCCATAATGGCCATCTTTGAGAACCTGTCGATGACCACAAAAA
>APFE030076433.1:499-23677 GCA_000404065.3 Pinus taeda | reverse complement strand
ATCTTTGTGCTTCATAAGTCCTAACCAGACAAACCTGGAGAAATCGTCAATGAATAATATCAAGTATTCTTCTCCTCGAGGTGTTCTTTTTCTGAAAGGACTGCATGTATCTGTATGTACTAGCTCAAGAGGCATGCTAGCTGATCCTTCCTTCTCTTGAAAGTAGTTCTGGTCTGTTTTCCAAACTGACATGATTTGCATATGGTGTTGTCAGGAATTTTGATATCTGGAAGATCGCGAACTGCCTGATATTTGCATGCTTTCCTTATTTGTGAAAAGCTTAAGTGTCCCAACCTCCGATGCCATAACCAGTGCTCATCATCCTTGCTTAGATAGCATTGTTGTTGTCCTTCTTCAAATATGTATAGATTATTTGGAGTTCTTTTGCCTTTGATCATTGTTTTACCTGTATCAAGATCACGAACAAGACATCCATTTGACCTTAATATTACCTCGTTCTTTGATCACACATCTGGCTGACACTTAGAAGATTATGCTTCAATCCATCAACATACAAAACATTTCCAGCCTTGACCTTTTCTTTTAACCGAGCAATGCCTTTTCCTTTTATAGTTGCATGAGTATCATTTCCAAAAGCTTTCTTTCCTTTTTCTAGAGCAGAATATGACTCAAGTTTTTCTTTATCACCCGTCATATGCTTCGAACATCCACTGTCAATGTACCATAGATTTTCCTGTCCCTCTGCATAAAATGCTATCCCACATATTTCTGTTTGTGGTTCCTTTATTCTCCATGTTTTGGTGATTGAGGCTTGTTCCTTTCTCTGCTAAAACCTGCTCCTGCATTCAGAGTCTTCATGACCAAAGTTATTGCAAATAGAACATTCAACTTCATTTTCAAGAACCGAAAAGTTGTTATAGGTCCTTTTTGTAATCCCGGTCATACTTCTTTGTTTTTGAGCTTCCCTAGTCATGATTGTTTTATATGCAGCACATTGAGCTGCTTTGTGACCAAAGTTATGGCAAGAAAAGCATTGTCCATTGAAGAAACTTCTGTGATTATCGAATATACCAGCCAATTGATTGTAATTTCTCTTGTCATATATTCTTGAACCAAATTGAGAAGATTTTACCTATGGCTGGTTGTAGCTTTTGTTCACCCTTAAGATGGATTTCCCCTGATAGTTTCTGTTTGCAATTCGTCCCTGTTTTACCTAATGGTCTTCATTGTTCTTTTGCTCATTTCTTCTTGCTGCATCAAGATAACTTTTTGAGGTGGATGCTTGAGAAGTTTCTCCATTATAGCCCAGACCTGTCTTGTTTAGAGGAGACCGCTGCACATTGATAATCTCATCCAAAGTTTCAAATCCTTTGACAAACTTAAGATTAATAGCTTTTGTTTTCTCCATCTCTTTTCTAGACCAACAATTTTACCTTCTAATTTTTCAAGATGTCTTTCCTTTTCATCAATTTGAAATTGTAGAGTATCAATGATCATATTCTTCTCTTCTATACATTTCTTAAGTTTAGTAATTTCTTCATGAAAGTAATCCACATCTATAGCATCCATATAATCATCATCTTCAAATGCCATTAACAATTTATATTCATTACCTCGTTCATCTTCATCACTGTTTGATAGACCATCACTATCTTCATGAGTGTAGTAGCTTTTCTTACTTGCACTTTGTTTCTTTTTCCATCTAGCAGGTTCCTTTCCTTTATCCTTATAAGTACATTTTGCAGCATAATGACCTACTCTTCCACAAGCAAAGCATTTAAAAGGCAACTTACCTCTGAACCTTCCAGAACCCCTTTGAAGATTTCTGACAAAGTTTGATTCTTCTTCCTCTTCTTCTCGGACGTGGCTTGCTTCATAATAATCTCCTTTGCCTGATGCCTTGAAAGCAGCTTCTCTTCTATCTGATGGACCTCCCTTTCTCATTTCATAGGCAGTTAGAATTCCATGTAGCTGAGACATAGTAAGAATTCGTAGATTTTCTTTTTCTTCTATTGCAGATACCTTAGATTCAAACTTGGGGGACAATGATCTTAGAACCTTTTCAACCACAATAGCCTCTTTTATTTCTTCTCCCAAATTTTTCATACAATTAACAATTTCATCTACTCGAAGAAAATAGTTAGCCACACTTTCATCATTATACATCTTGAGAGTCTCATACTGAATCCTGAGAGTTTGAAGTTTGGCACGCTTTACCTGTTCATCTCCTTCATAGCTTGTGACAATTTTGTCCCATATTTATTTTGCGGATTTATAGTGCATTACCTTCATGAATTCCGTTTGAGATATACATCCTAATAAGGTACTGACTGCTTTTGCATTTGTTTCATACTTCCTTTTCTCATTTGCATCTGTAGGAGTAGTTGAAGGAAAAGCATAGCCTGTCTCTACAATGTTCCAAATTTCTGTACCAAGAGATTGAAGATAGGCAGTAACTCTTACCTTCCAATAGTTGAAGTTTGTTCCATCAAAAACCGGTGGCCTGATAGATGCTTCCCTCTCGTAGTTACTCATGATGAAAGATATTCCTTCAAGCGATCAAGCTTCTTTAGAAGGACCTGCTCTGATACCAATTGTTGAAAATAATACTGAGAGGGGGGGGTGAATCAATATTATCTAGACCTTTTACCAAATCTTCCTTATTTATACTTTGAATTATTTTTGCATATCAGTACCATAAAATAATGAGCATGAACAAGAAAAACAGACAGTCACATCAAAGAACACCAGATATAAGGTGGAAACCCAATGTGGGTGAAAACCACCTGCTGCAATATGTCTCTATCTTCTTTCAATTTAGAAACTCTTTTTACAATGGTCTTGTACTGGTGCAGTCCTTTACCAGTACGCAGGCTGCAACCTGCAGAGAGCTACAACTCTCTCTCGTTTTCCAGTCTCTCCTAGAAGGGAGCTACAACCCCCTACTTCTTTTTCTTTCAAGAACCACTTTTCAAATGATCATCAAGTACATGTATATTTCATAGTCAACGGCAGTAACCAGATCAACAACACAGAACTAAAACCAAAACACCTTATCAACAGAAAAATTCAGTCAGCAGATAGTTATGAGACAGATACGCAACTTTCCTTTCTTTAGCCTGCGTCGCTACGCACTTCACACTCTGCTTCTCTGCATATACCCACAGAGTTCCTTCTGCTGCACTGCGTGACCACGCACTGCTTCTTCTACTGCACTGCGTACAGTACGCACCCAAATGCACTATCGCGCCGCGTACTACCATAGAGGTACGCACCCAGAAAGTCTATCGCGCCGCGTACTTTTATTGTGCGTACGCACCTGAACCACTGCTGCTCTGCGTACCCACGCAGTTCACCTGTTTCTGCTCTATGTACCTATGCAGTCACCCTTCTTCTGCTCTGCGTACCCACGCAGCTCGCCTTCTTCTGCTCTACGTACCCACGCAGAAGCATTGTTAAACACCTGCATACATTAGATTAGGGCCGAATTTGCAGATCACCAGTGTGCTACAGTTAGACAGATGCCCAGATCTGATCAAGCGCTCAAGAGATCACCCTTCATAGATTCTCTTTCCACTTCACTTTCATATAGATCAAGCTTTTTGAAACAATAACCCAAATATTTCAGATCTTAAGATATTCAACCCAAAAGCATACAGAAGCCAAATGATCTCCTTTGCTTTATATAGGCAAGCTTCTTCCTCAAATCACGGATCAATACCACGAGCCAAAACCATAATAACACAAATACCGTCGGTTAGATACATAAGAAACCCCACGTGTGCTTTTCTCTACCTTGAAATGAGTGCACTGGGGGTACGCACCTCCTGAACGACTGACCTGCGTGTCTGGCCACGGTCTCTGCACGGCGTACCTGTGGGTACGCATGTTCTGAACTGTTCTCCTGCGTACTTCTTAATTTTCATCATATTGAGAGCCTTGCCATGGGTGTTGCCATCAAGTACAACATCTGTAACATATAACCTCACCAGAAACATAATGCCAACAAGCATATCCAATGCGCCGTGCCCAGCGTATGCGTCGCGCACTTGCAAAATAACACAGGAGTCTGAGGCCCAGTGCGATGCACCTGGTGAGTGCGACGCACCTCCTGCCCAATGCGCCGCACCTCCTGCCCAATCCATCGCACCGGTAACTTAGAGCAATTTTCACCCAATTTCTCACTTGCTCATCACAAAAATATTTGCTTTGCTTTCTCTTTGCTCTTGGAGTGCTCTTGGAGCGCAAATGAGATTTCAAACATTTGGAGAAATTATTTATACATGGAGCTTTTCAAATTTAATTTTGCCAAACCCACTTTTATAATGTTGTGCAAATTACTTTATTTCAAACTTTGTTTTTTTGGACTTTTCACTTCATTTGAGTTTTGTGATGAACTAAATGACCTGAGCTTTGCTTGTTTTGCAGGCGATGGAACTACTGGGGCTAAGGAAAGAAACCAAGATGCAGATGGAGTGATACACAATGAAGAAAACAAAATTTCATGATTTTTGTACAATAGAGGCAAAATACTTTGTTTTTTTCTCAAAACAGAGTTTTGAAGAAAAACACATTTTCGAACACATGATGATGAATTTTATTGATGCTGAAACTCCTCATGTGCCTGTTGGGGGTTATTGGGTGCTTTGAAACATTTTTTGACAAAACCCTAATGAAACCCTAGACCTAAAAGACAATAAAACCCTAAATGGACCTTTGCAATCTTAAAGATAAAAAAGTGACTGTATATGCTTTTAAATGATCAAACATGAACCAGCAGGTAAATGACAATGAGGGAAATTATAGGAAAGCCACTACCGTCAGATGATCCATGTGCCTAATGGAATGCAAATGACTGGGCAGGACACCTAAATATGAAATGCAACAAGAGGATTTGATCTCTGACAGAGGGATGAAGATACCGACACTAACATTGGCGCCAATGGGGATGGTAGCTCCTTGGAGGTGCCAAGAACTACAGATCTCTGGGAAAGCTGACAGTGCCTTCGTCCATTGGGCTATGGAGTCAATAACTTTGAAACACCAAAAAACCAATTACGACGAAACTTTGACTCAAGACTTATAGTTGAACTGACTAATCCAAACTGAAACAAGACTCTCAAAAGCTAAAACTGGACACGCAACCGAAACTATCTTTAAACTGACTGAAACAAAAAATGACTCAAGACTGACTTAACTGAAACAATTACTTACAAAGCTTTTTAATGGCAGCAGAACATCGATATTTGAGGACTTCAAATCATGATGACAACCACCTACCTACTGATGAAATATGTACAATCATGTGTAGTGAGCCTTCCAATGTAACCAATCCAGTGGATGGCTATATACTGAAATTCTACTCTCACTTTTCTTGAGCAAGCAGAACAATGTACATGTAGGCAACTCACAATAACCACTGAAAACAAGGCTTATGATAACGAACCAGGCAACATTTATCTTCTCTAATGCTTGCAAAAGAATGTTGAAGGGATCTTGAAAATCCTGAAGCACTAGCTTATCTTGAGATCCAACAGCAAAAACACAAGTACTCCCTTCATTATGATCTGAAAGAACAATTGATTGCCAAGTGATAGGAAGATATAGAGAGGTATAAGCTTCTACCATCTGAGTGTCAGTTGTAAATTCCTCGAGAATGAGAAATTCTGGCATATTGTCTCTCTCGGGCTCATATTTCTCAATTTCATGGTCTAGGTCATTCTTAAACAGAAAACAATCTTCAAGATTATCAAACATGAAAGCCTTAACATTTTCATGAAAGAAAATATTATGTGTTTTCTGATCTATAAGGCTAATGTAACTGGTCTGAAAGATTGACTGGAAGATGGACCTGTAGAAGGTGTAGTTGTGATAACTACGGGGATAGTAGGAAAAATAGTCTGAGATATTACAGGTGAAAAAGTAAAGACTATAGAATGAGTAGGACTAGGGGGTTGTAGATTAACCAATTTGGAAGATTTGGTGGACAAAGAAGTTGATGCAACTGTTAAAGCTAAACATTCAACAGATTGTTGAATATAAGCTTCTTCAATGGCTTGGTCCAAAACCGAAACTAGACCCCCTAATTTATCAAATTGTCGTAGGTATTCTAGATCAGGATCTAATTCAGGAGCTTGAGCTTGGGGTATATATGGTTGCAATAAAGCTTGATCTATGACAGACTGATTTAAAAAACTCTCAAATTTTTTCCTAAACAAACTATGCTATAAAGGCAAATCAAACTATGTGCCTTCAATAGTTTCAAACTTCTCTAGAAGAGAGTTAGACCTAGACAAAGGACTATTCACAGGAAGAGAATTGAACCTAGACAAAGGACTATTACTACCCTGCCTCTCTGTAAGACTTTTCTTCCTCACTAATTTCTCTAGATTATCTAAAAATTCAACAAGGTTGGGATCTCGGCGAGCTCTAGTGAAAATTATCTTAGGAGCTAGATATATTGAAAATTTATCACACAACTAATAAAATCAAAATTAATAACAGACTCAAATATATACAATATAGCAACCTCAAATCATGTATTTCAATGTGATATAAGAATTTTGATTTATAGAAATACTGATTGAATACCAGGGAATAATGATTTTTCAATTTAAAAAGTATTCTTCCCTAGTGTGGTCGTCACTATGTTGTCATTCTATATTTTTGATGTTGAGGGAGTAAACACATAGGATAGTATCAAAACCACTTTGGAAGCGCAGATCTAACCTTTCTAACTTCATAGAGGGATCTCTTTGTAAAATTTAGCTATGTTTTATGTGAATTTTATGCTAGTTATGACTGTATTGATTGCTTTGATTTGATTGTTTGGTTGATTTAATTGTTATAATTCCATTGGGATATGGAGTCTAAAAAAGATTAATTGGATATGTATTAAAATTTGAAGGAGTTTCACAGGACAAGCTAGGTTGCACTATTTGGATCTTTAAGAATATTAAATGGATTATGAAATAGCAGAAAAGTAAGGTTCAGTAGAAATTAAGGAGAAATGAAGAATTCCTTAATTTGACTTTAGAAAAAAACATATAAATTACTAACGACAAGAATAGGGTATTATGTATAACATATCCTATTCGTTAAAATTTTTGTTATGTAATTAAGCTTTTCATAAATGAAAGATAAAGGAGACAATGATTAAACACATAAACTGAAGAAAAACATCACCATTTGGTACACCACATGAATCCTGTGAAAATGTCCTTGTATTATTTATTTGTCCAGCAACTGGGAAATTACAATATGCAGAGGAAAAGTATCTTCAAAAATCAACCCTTAATACTTCAAACAGTGAAGTATTTATACAAATAATTACAAAATCGTTGTCTCAACTCACAGTGTATTATTAGCCTTATTCTAAACAATAAAATTTATCTTTGGCAGAAAAAATAGGCAACGTAGACAACAGTATGAAGAGGTGGCTCTGTTTTGGTGGATTCGGTTGATGAATTAGCCTCAAAACTGTGCTACGTTGTTGTGCTAGCTATATCCAAATTACCTTTTAATCCAGTATATCACATAATTTCTCCCACATTTTCTTATCTAGGATGGTTAATTTAATTACCCTTTGGTAAATCTCATCAACCTCAGTATACTTTGCAAAAGTTGGCTTTACTGTGAAAACATGTTTTGTTTCATTCTGGATATAGAAGTCATTTGCCATAGTTTCTAAGAATGCTTTTGTTATCATACTGCCTTTTATACCACTGAACTTGGCATTGCTTCTGGCCACCTCCTTCATCTTCATAACATAATCTTCTTGATTAATCTATCATTAATTGCATATATGTTGGGTAACCCTTTCTAGATTAATGCTTCAATTCTATTGGAAAATCTATTCACTCCCAGCTCTAGTATCTCACACCTTTCTTACAATTCGTCAATAAGGTTTTTTTTAGTCAAAACTTTCTTGAATTCCAAGATGGTAGCAGTCTTGTCACTAATTCCCTATTCTTCAAGTTCATATTTAGTCTTCGAATTAGGAATCTGATGATATTGGATGCTTCTGTGGGCATATCTCCTAGCTTTTCCCTTACCTGAACAATGGTTTCTGTGGCCTTTTCTATCAATTCTTTTTGTTCGAAAATGATTTCAATACATGGCCAAATCTCATTCATAAAGTCTAGAATACCCATCCAAATGGTTTCATTGGCTTGGGCCAAGGTATGACCAATTGATGTATCCATTTCCACCTTCTACAACCTCTCCAACAATCTCTGTGATTTCTGCACTTCGGCCATATGAGAGGCTTTAGTTCTGGCTTTCTGTTCTTGCAGAGCTTTGAGCTTCCCCTACAATCTCTTGATCTCTTCGAACTGGATTGACATATTCTCTAGTGTTTTTGTCACTTGTTCAACACTTGTAGTATGAGTGGAAGAAGTAGATGTAGTGGTTGTTCCTATTGCTAGGCACTGAGTGATGGGTATGGCATCCAAGGGGACTATGGCCATCTTCTAACTCTGTTCCTTTTCCTTCATCATTTTTCGATTTTTTCCTCCATCTGTCTAATTTGTATATTCTGCTCTATGCTTAGTTTCATCATGGCATCCTTCTGTGTCTCATTTTCTTCAATGTCTTTAGTCAAGGGATCCTCTGTGGCTAGAAACTTAAGTTGTTTTCTCAATGCTGCAATATCCATATTTTTCTTCTAGATGATCTCTTCTGCAACGTTTATATATTTAGGATTGTATCCTATCTTGACTACTAAATCTTCCAAATATTTGATCCTATTATCCTTTGCTAAGGAGGATACCTTTTCCATTTTCAACTGGGATTGCATTTTGGCATATAAAACCTACAACTTAGAAAATGACATGGCAGTATTAGTTAATGTAGAAGAAATCATCTCACCAGTTTATTTATGCATCTCCATTTGATCAACGGGATGGATATATTTGGTGCTAAACTCAAAGGTAGTGCTCTTTTATCTGTTGATGTTTTTGGATGTGGAATTTGGGCCTCAAGGAAGGTCATCTGCATCTTTCCCTGCTCTGTATAAAAAACTAATAATAATATGCTTTGTGAGCTTGAAGTCTTCTTCCAAAACTAATGTAGGTACTATTCTTAAGAATATCATTCTTCAGTTTAATCTCTCCGTACCTATCAAAAACAGTCTTTTCCTTCTCTCCTAAGACATTTTTTGAATCTATCTTTGTTTACTTTTAACCTTGTGATGATGAAGTTCCAATAGGAAGTGTACCAAAAAAAATTGTTTATGGGTGGTGAATCTGTAATTATAATGGCAACATGATCTTCTATCTCCTTTTCAACATCTGCCCTAGGAGTCACTTTTTCCCTCTTCCTGTAACTGATCCTGAACTCTTTGGCTTCACTACATGTTGTTGTTGATGATCCCTCATCCTTGTGTCTTTACTTATTTTCTCCTAAGGAGTGGGATTCTATAACTTGAAGTAAAAAACAATTGTTCTTCAGCTTCCTACAAAGTATTCTCTGCCCATTCCAACTGGTTTGCATACTTCTCTATCTCAAGTCTTGAGGTATGAATATAGGGAGTAGTTTTGTTTTCTACTTTGAGCTTTGAAATAATACCCCAAGGGTAATAAGACCATGTAAAACTCAAGTTGAACATCATCTCTTTAAGCATTTTGTCTACCTCTTCTCATGTTGTCCTGGTATTACATATGAATGGGCCCACCTATGTTTTTATGTGAAACTGCGACTTCTTCTTTTCCACCACAAAGTGAATATCATCCGAATTTAACATTTGTTTGATGTATTCTAGGGAAAAAATCCTCACGAGGAGATATTTTGGGAGTTTGTATGGTGCCAAATCGCATACATAAACTCTGATTTCTATATAGTTTTGGTATAAATACCAATCTCCAGTCTTGGCCTGATCTGTTAGATGTAAAAGCCTTTTGATATCTTCACTGATTCTGGGCTATATGGAACCGTTAAGGATGTTCATAGATGGGTGAAAAAAATCCTCAATAAACTGCTTGTATGCGAATTCTTGTTGCTCTTTCATGACCAATGAAGTCTAAAATATCACAAGTTGTTGGTTTCCCTCATCGTCCAGCTTTTGCATTACAAAACTGAACCTATCTGCTTGATAATAAAGAAACATGTAGATTAAAATGGAAGTGTAATTAAATGCCTGCTCTGTTGGAAATTTCAGAAACTGCTCATGGATGCTATCAAACAAAAATTGGTTGAAATTGAACAAAATGGATGGTTTTTTATATATGGAAAAAATAGAAAGGAAGCCTAGAATGGGTTCATCTACCCACTGATCAGAATAATAACCCAAAATATATGAAATTATGATTATAATCTGTTTAGCTTGATCAAGGAATATTAAGGAACGCTATGGAGGGTTCTTCTTGGGTAATTGAGCATTTTCAGGTAAGAAGATCTCAAATATTTTGGCTATTGTAGCGAAATCAAGTTTCTGATTAAGCTATGTGAGGGCTTCTAAGGAGAATGGGGCACTATTTTCCATAGGGGGTGCTAGCATCATCTGGTTTATATATTGGGCAGTTATGATAAATAGGATGTCACGAGATGGGGCCATAATAGTGCTTTGGCTAGGGACATAACAGGCTTGACACTTTCTGGTGAATTCAGGGCATGGAAGGTCAAAGGGAAGATATAATGAGGAAGATTTTACTCCCAGAGTCCAATTTCATCAGTTTTGTCAGCATATTTGTCTTCCAGCCAACAGTAGAGCTCTAAAAGCTCACATTCACATTGGGTTTCACTGATCCGATAGTCCCTATCAGCTAAAGGGATGTGATCTAAATCTATGGATGGAGGGATTAATTGATTGACATGTTTCTCCTAGGTTTTTGTTTTTGGAGGCATAATTAGTTCAGTGAATGATAAAATTAATTGACAGGAGAGCTTATCAGGAAGAATTTGAGATTATAAGCCACCAAGGGAAAAGTGTAGAGCGTTGAGAATTCAATCAGGTCGGGTTCAGCAAATGCTTTGAAAATGATTGCTTTATAGAAAATGTGAATTACAGGGAATGAGCAGTGAAATGGAGACAGGCAATGGTTCGAAAGCTTTTAAAGGTAGAGAGGTAATTTCCATTGGAGGTTTGGCGTGGGACTGTTAAATTTTGAACGGTTACCTGGGTAGGCAAATTGAATGTCGAATGGTAATTTTTCCAGGAGAGAAATTAATTGGGAAATGGCCATGTGACGTGGCGGGAAATGAGTGGCAGAGGTGTCGTGGTAGGGACATGATTGCGCGAATGAGGGGAAGGTGGTTTCAGAGGGAGTAGAGGGTGGTAAGCAGTATCGTCTAGGGGGTGCGAAATGAGTAGAAAGCACCACATTAGGATGGGAACCGGCGAGGAAAAATCGCCTTTGCGGACCCCCTCCCCCCGGCAGTAAAGGTAGGATGGAGGGGGGGGTGAAAGAAAGTGAGGGTCGTGGATCACGAGGATGGAAAATCCTGTTGCTTTAACAACAATGTCCTTTAACTTGTATACGATGAAACAACTTTTTCCATATGCGCCTTATTTATTTCTTTTCAACTTAGGATAGGGGTTAGAAATATAAAACATGTAAAACACTTTATCCCCCATTGTGCCCCTTTTTCTTTTTACAATGTCACTACTACTTAGGATAAAGGGAACATAAGCATATTTATAAAATCAACTATTTCTACCTACCATTTGACTAAACTAGCATTTTTATTTTCTAAAGGGGGTGCATTTAGACTAGCAAACGCACATTATTTTCTTTTAAGAAAAATGAAAACCTATCTAAATCCTATCACTTATTTCTCCTATTGATTCAGATTAAATAGTTGAATCAATGTCATTTTCTACCTAACTACTGATTTACCAGGATTAAACTATTTGGAAAATCTTTGTTATCTAGTCTAATTTATAGAAATTTAAACATGTTTAACCATGATTATATTGTATGATTAAACAAATAATTAGTCATTGTGGCATTTTGAACAAGTCGCACACAACCTTTATTTGTCAATGATAAGAGAACTATATATCAGTAGTGGCATTTAGATTTGCAACACTTTCAACATTATTTCTTTTTGTTTTTCTTTCTTTTGGTGGGGTTCAATCTTATTTTCTTTTTTTTTCAATGTTTTTTGTTTTCCTTTTTTATTTATTTATACCCTCTTTTCATTTTTTATTCTATTTTTATTTTATTTGGAAATCATTTGCACATTGACAATTATTCACAATATAAGATTCCTGAGATAAAATACTCAAACAGCTTGAGATCTTATAAATTATAGGACCCTAACACCAACCAAACATCATTAATTTAGTACTCTCAATAGTGTATCACACATGTGTTGGGTTATGACTTCACCAGGGAAAAATCTTACCTAAAGCTAGTTATGGTCCATAATCGACACAAAACACCATTAGGTAAATTAATTCAATAAGCTATATGGTTCCAAACTTGGACAATCAAGTTACATCATGGGAACGAGAATAGTGTAGATGAGGGATCCCAAATTTTGGGTTACCAATAATTTTATTGCAAATTAACATAAATGCATCGCAGAAAGACCAAAGTGTTAATATTAAAAAATGCATGCTACATATTAGGTAAAATGCAACATTGCGAAGCAATGATAAATGTGCAATTTTGAACAATAATGGAGTGTGGAAGTCACACAATAGTTGTAGCACCTCTAGCCACAAAGGTTGAGGTGCATTACTATTAATATCTACCTTTAATACCATAAATTCAATATTCCTTAAATTTGTCTAGTAATTATTTTTGATACCATACATATTTATGACCACCAAGGATCAAGCCTCAATCAGAATTTCAATTAGTGGCTCTATAATATGTTCAAATCATTATACCATTTCTATTTTATATCAATTAGTTACCCTCGATACCTTAGTTAACTTTCATTAATGCTTACCTCATGTAACTATATGATGTGAAACAGATAATATTCCCCTAACATTATATTATCATGTAGGAATACATATAATGCGTAAGAAACATGTAACCATAAGAAATAACACACTATATAATATTTAATCACATAATAAGAACAATTTCCTTATAAGAAGTACCAAATATTTATAGACCTTAGATGTTCCATCTAGCCATCATTACTTTACTACTATCAATAGTGGATCACCCGCGAGTTGGGTTATGACTCCATCGAGGAAAAAGATCACCTAAAGCTAGCTATGATCCATAATCAACACAAAACATCATTGGATAAATTAAGTCAATAACTATGTTCCAAACAGCTTGGGTAATTAAGGTACACCGTGGGATCCAAAATAATGTGCAAGAGAAATCCCCAAATTTGGGGTTACCAACAACGTTATTGCAAATGAACATAAACTAATAGGAGAATAACCAAAGAGTTAAGATTAAAAAATGCATGCTAGATATTAAGTAAAATACAACATTGTGAAGCAATGATCAATGTGAAATGTTGAACCATATTGGAGTGTCAAAGTTACACAATAGTTGCAGCACCCATAGCCACCAAGGGTGAGGTGCATTACTATTGATATCTACATTTAATACCATATATACAATATTCCTTAAATTTGGCTAATAATTAGCATTGATACCATATATATTCATGACCACCTCGGATCAAAACTTAATCAAAATTGCAATTAGTGGCTCTATAATATGTTCTAATCATCCTACTAGTTCTATCTTCTATCAATTAGCTACCCTTAATACTTTAATTAACATGCATTAATGTTTACCTCATGTAACTACATGACATGAAACATATAATATGCCCCTAAAATTATATTAGCATGCAAGAATACATATAGTGCATAAGCAACATGTAACCATAATAAATAGCACAATAGATAATATTTAAACACATAATAAGAACAAATGTCTTATAAGAAGTACCAAATATTTGTAGACCTCGAATGTTCCACCCATACATCACTACTTTAGTACTCTCAATAGTGGATAACCCACGAGTTGGGCTATGAATCCACCAGGGAAAAAGCTCACCTAAAGCTAGTTATGATCCATAATCAACACGAAACATCATTAGGTATTAAGTCAATAAACTATGTTCCACACTTGGAAAATCAAGGTACATTGTGGGAACCAGATAATGTTAATGACAAATCCCAAAATTTTGGGTTACCAACAATGTTATTGCAAATGAACATAAACTAATAGGAGAATGACCAAAGTGTTAATACTAAAAAATGCATGTTATATATTAGGTAAAATGCAACCTTGCAAAGCAATGATAAATGTGTAATGTTGAACCATATTGGAGTGTGGAAGTTACACAATAGTTGTAGTACCCCTAGCCACCAAGGCTGAGGTGAATTACTATTGATATATACCTTTAATACCATAAATAAAATATTTCTTAAAGTTGATTAATAATTAGCTATGATACCATACATATTTATGACCATGGAGCATCAAACCTCAATCAAAATTTCAATTACTAGCTCTATAATATGTTCTAATCATCCTACTAGTTCTATTTTCTATCAACTAGCTATCATTGATACCTTAATTCAGCTTCACTTATGCTTATCTCATGTAACTACATGATGTGAAAGCTATAATATGCCCCTAACGTTACATTAACATGCACGAATACATATAATGCATAAGCAACATGTAACCATAATAAATAACATCGCAGATAATATTTAAACACATAATAAGAACAATTTTCTTATAGAAGTACTAAATATTTGTAGACCTCAGATGTTCCACCAGGACATCATTACTTTATTACTCTCAGAAGTGGACCACCTATGAGTTAGGCTATGAATCCAATAGGGAAAAATCTCACCTAAACCTAGCTATGATCCATTATCATCACAAAACATCATTGGGTAAATTAAGTCAATAAACCATGTTCCAAACTTGCACAATCAAGGTACACCATAGGAAATAGAATAATGTGCACAAGAGATACCCAAATTTAGGGTTACTAGGTATGTTATTGTAAATGAACATAAACTAATAGGAGAATGACCAAAGTGTTAATATTAAAAAATGCATGGTAGATATTAAGTAAAATTCAACATTGTGAAGTAATGATCAATCTGCAATGTTGAACCATATTTGAGTGTGGAAGTAACTCAATAGTTGTAGCACCCCTAACCACCAAGGCTGAGGTGTATTACCATTGATATATACCTTTAATACATCAATTCAATGTTCCTTAAATATGGCTAATAATTAGCTTTGATACCATACATATTTATGAACACCACACATCAAACCTCAATTAGAATTTCAATTAGTGACACTATAATATATTCTAATCATCCTAAATATTTATTTTTTATCAAATAGCTACCCTCGATACATTAATTAACCTTCATTAATTCTTATCTCATGTAACTACAGGATGTGAAACATATAATATGCCCCTAACATTATATTAGCATACATGAATACATATAATGCATAAGAAACATGTAACCATAATAAATAACGCAACATATAACATTTAAACACGTAATAAGAACAATTGTCTTATAAGATGTACCAAATATTTGTAGACCTCAAATGTTCCACCCATACATCACTACTTTAGTACTCTCAATAGTGGATCCCCTACGATTTGGGCTATGATTCCACTATGGAAAAATCTCACCTATGTGTTACAGATCCATTTCAACACATCAATCCCATCATCCAAATTAGTGTTTTTAGGGCTCATCAAACCCTAATTTTAGTTTCTACATGCCCTAAACATGTGACCCCTTTGAATTCCTCCTTCCCAGATAGTTTCATGACTTGAAGACATCCAGAAATGGCCCCTAAAGTGACCAGCACAGGTAGGCCCATGTAAGGGTGCGATGCAGAGTAGTTAAGTCCATTCCAAGGTGCTCTACAGAGCACTTAAGCTTCCTTTCACTTGCGATGGGCGATTTTGAGCGAAATTCACATAGGATTTGGGGAATATTCTTATCTTTTGGAGTCATCTAGAAGGTTCCCTCACTTATCAACTCCTCTGAGCTCGAAAATGGATAAGGAATGAGTTAAGATGCATCCTATCCTCTCATCCCTTCCTCCATGGAACTAATTCTAAGTATGGAAGGCCATTCAATGCCACCATGTATGACAAAACCTCCTTCATCTCCCTATGAATTGACCACTCATCTAAGTGATCAAGGGCTAGATTATGTTGAGTTGTAAGGAGATAATGTTGCTATGAGAATTGGCTTTAAAGCAAGTATTGTAATGCTACAAGTTTGTCATGCTTTTGAGGTGATGTGGATGGGATCCAAGTTGGAGGAATGACTTTGAATCAGACACAATGGTTGTAGTTCCTTCTTCTATTCAATAAAGTGTTTGAACCTTTCTCCCATATGTTTGTATTGTCTTATAATGCTTATATGTGTGAAATGTATCTCATTCCATTCACTTATATTCAATAGATCTTTTTCTTTGATCGATTCTTTGTTTTCTGTTGTGTTTACAGGTACTTCTCAAGCGTATTGAGTATGGGAAGGAGTGATAGGATCGATATAAAGGAGAAGAGAGGAAAGCGGAACTATAAGTAGGTCTTCGCATCTTCCCATCTTATCTATTGCTTATAGGAAAAGACTAAAATACTTTAAATTGTTGTTCTAGATGTGGCTACCTATCTAGGGAAACAGTATTTATCTGTAGATACAAAATTCTCCAAAACAGTACGGCTAGCTATGATCCACAATTAACACAAAACATCATGGGGTCAATTAAGTCAATAAACTATGTTCCAAACTTTGACAATCAAGGTACACCATGGGAACCATAATAATGTGCATGAGAGATCCCTAAATTTTGGGTTACCAACAATGTTATTGCAAAGTAACATAAACTAATAGGAGAATGACCAAAGTGTTTAGGTTAAAAAATTCATGCTAAATATGACGTAAAATGCAACATTGTGAAGCAATGATCAATGTGCAATGTTGAACCATATTGGAGTGTGGATGTTAAACAATAGTTGTAGCACCCCTAGCCACCAAGGCTAAGGTGAATTACTATTTATATCTACCTTTAATACCATAAATTCAATATTCCTTAAATCTGGCTAATAATTATCTTTGATACCATACATATTTATGACCACCAAGGATCAAACCATAATCATGATTTCAATTAGTGGCTCTATAATATGTTCTAATCATCTTACAAGTTCTATTTCATTTCAATTAGCTACCCTTGGTACCTAAATTACCCTTCACTAATGCTTACCTCATGTAACTACATGATGTGAAACATATAATATGCCCCTAATATTATATAAGCATGAATAAATACATATAATGCATAAGAAACATGTAACCATAAGAAGTAACACAACAAATCATATTTAGACACATAATAAGAACGATTGTCTTATAAGAAGTACCAAATATTTGTAGACCTCATATTTTCAGTCGAGGCATCATTACTTTAGTACTCTCAATACTGGATCACCCAAGAGTTGGGATATGACTCCACCGAGGAAAAATCTCAACTAAATCTAGATATGATATAATGAGCACAAAACATCATTCGGTAAATTAGGTCAATAAACTATGTTCCAAAATTGGACAATCAAGATACATTGTGGGAACCTAAATAATGTGCACAAGAGATCCCAAAATTTGGGGTTACCAACAATGTTATTGCAAATGAACATAAAATAATAGGAGAACTACCAAAGTGTTAATATTAAAAAATGCATGCTCGATATTAATTAAAATGCAACATTGTGAAGCAATTATCAATGTGCAATGTCAAACCATATCGGAGTGTGGAATTTACACAAGTTGTCACACCCCTAGCCACCAAGGTTGAGGTGCATTACTGTTGATATATACCTTTAATATCATAAATTCAATATTCCTTAGATTTGACTAATAATTAGCTTTGATACCATACATATTTATGACCACCAAGGATCAAAACTCAATCAGAATTTCAATTAGTGTTTGTATAATATGTTCTAATCATCCTACCAATTCTATTTTCTATCAGTTAGCTACCTTTGATACCTTAATTAACATTCATTAATGCTTGTCTCATGTAACTACATGATGTGAAACATATAATATGCCCTTAACATTATATTAGCATGCATGAATACATATAATGCATAAGCAGCATGTAACCATAAAAATTAACACAACAGATAATATTTAAACACATAATAAGAACAATTGTCTTATAAGAAGTACGAAATATTTGTAGACCTTAAATGTTCCACCCAAACATCATAACCTTAGTACTCTCAATAGTGGATCACCCGCCAGTTGGGCTTTGACTCCACTAGGTAAAAATCTCACCTAAAGCTAGCTATGATCCATAATCATCATAAAACATCATTAGGTAAATTAAGTCAATAAACTATACATTTCCAAACTTGGACAATCAAGGTACACCATAGGAACTAGAATAATGTGCACAAGAGATCCCCAAATTTGGGGTTACCAACAATGTTATTGCAAATGAACATAAACTAATAGGAGAATGAACAAAGTGTTAAGATTAAAAACTTCATGGTAGATATTAGGTAAAATGCAACATTTTGAAGTAATGATCAATCTACAATGTTGAACCATATTCGAGTGTGGAACTAACACAATAGTTGTAGCAACCATAGCCACCAAGGATAAGGTGCATTACCATTGATATCTACTTCTAATACCATAAATTTAATATTCCTTAAATATGGCTAGTAATTAGCTTTGATGCCATATATATTTATGACCACCAAGGACCAAACCTCAATCAAAATATCAATTAGTGGCTCTATAATATGTTTAATCATCCTACTAGTTCTATTTTTTATCAACTATCTACCCTCGATATCATAAATAACCTTCATTAATTCTTACCTCATGTAACTACATGATGCGAAAAATATAATATGCCCCTAACATTATATTAGCATGCAGTGATACATATAATGCATAAGAAACATGTAACCATAAGAAATAACACAACACATAATATTTAAACACATAATAAAAACGATTGTCTTAAAAGAAGTACCAAATATTTGTATACCTCAGATGTTCCACCCAGACATCATTACTTTAGTGCTCTTAATAGTGGATTACCTGCAAGTTGGGTTATGACTCCACTGGGGAAAAAGTTCACTTAAAGCTAGCTATGATCCATAATCAACAAAAAACATCATTGGGTAAATTAAGTCCATAAACTATGTTCCAAACTTTGATAATCAAGGTACACCATAGGAACCATAATAATGTACACGAGAGATCTCAAAATTTGTGGTTACCAACAATGTTATTGAAAATGAACATAAACTAATAGGAGAATGACCAAACTGTTAAATTAAAAAATGTGTGCTAGATATTAGGTGAAATGCAACATTGTGAAGCAATGATCAATGTGCAATGTTGAACCATATTGGAGTGTGGAAGTAACACAATAGTTCTAGCACCCCTAGCCACAAAGGTTGAGGTGCATCGCTATTGATATCTACCTTTAGTGCCATAAATTCAATATTCCTTTAATATGAATAATAATTAGCTTTGATACCATACATATTTATGACCACCAAGGATCAAACCTCAATCAAAATTTCAATTAGTGGCTCTATAATGTTATAATCATCAGACCATTTCTATTTTCTATCAATTAGCTAACCTTGATACCTTAATTAAGCTTCATTTATTCTTATTTCATGTAACTACATGAAGTGAAACATATAATACCCTTAACATTATATTAGCATGCAAGAATACATATAATGCATAAGCAACATGTAACCATAATAAATAAAACAACTGATAATATTTAAACACATAACAAGAGAAATCATCTTATAAGAAGTACCAAATATTTGTAGACCTCATATGTTCCACCCAGACATCATTACTTTAGTACTCTCAATAGTGGATTGCCTGCGAGTTGGACTATGACTCCACCGGGGAAAATTCTCTCCTAAAGCTAGTTATGATCCATAATCATCACAAAACATCATTGGGTAAATTAAGTCAATAAACTAAGTTCCAAACTTGGACAATCAAGGTACACCATGAGAACCAAAATAATGTGTGCAAGAGGTCCCCAAATTTGGGGTTACCAACAATGTTATTGCAATTGAACATACACTAATAGGAGAATGATCAAAGGTATAAGATTAAAAAATGCATGCTAGATATTAGGTAAAATGTAACATTATGAAGGAATGATCCATGTGAAAATTTGAACCATATACAAGTGTGGAAGTTACACAATAGTTGTAGCACCCCTAGCCATTAAGGTTGTGTTTCATTACTATTGACCTCTACCTTCAATTCTATAAATTCAATATTCTGTAAATCTCACTAATAATTAGATTTGATACTATGCATATTTGTGACCACCAAGGATCAAGCCTCAATCATAATTTCAATTAGTGGCTCTATAATATGGTATAATCATCCTACCAGTTCTATTTTCTATCAATTAGCTACCCTCGATACCTTAATTAACCTTAATTAATGTAGAAATTTTGAATAATATGACACTTATTCACAGAGATTATCCCGATTATACACTAATTGCGGAATACATGCATAATACATAACCTCCTCTACGTTGATCATCAATTTAGCAATATTAAGAAACATTCACATGCACACATGAAGGCATCAATCACACATTCAACACAGTGTACCGGGGAAAGATAAAGCTGGAAAACCCCCATTATCTGTTAATATATGATTGAGAACATGTAACAATACATAGTACAATACTCCTTCACAAGTACTCAGTACTATCTCCACCTGTTACACACAAACTAGCTCAGATCTGAATCAATCACAGGTTCAAATCTCCTCTGTTGCTTGCCTGCCTCCACTGCGGAATCCTGCATGAGAATAGATGAGAATGACACCAAATGTGTGATCCAAATTCGTATTCCCTTTGGTTATACCACGCAATCCTCATTGGAAACTCAATCCCACTGATTGTGCAAATCACATGCACAACTATAGTCACAACTGACAAATGTCTTACCCTTTCACTCACCTTTAATTCTTGTCTCCACTGAACTGTCCATGCACTGAGTTAACTGATGTATTCTTTAGTTGCTTTATGAGTTAATAATTAGTGAATTAATTAATAACTAATTCACATCACTCATCACTTAGTCCATTTATCAGTTAGACTAAATACTACTAGTTCAACTAAGTCAAACTGAACACAACTCCATCAACTGCTCACCCAACTCCACAGAACTCAATCACTGAAGTTCTAACTGAAGTCCTTCATGCAATAGCTCAAATAACCCACAAGAAACACGTATTTCCTTCTGGCAACTGCATGTTCCACATCCGTCACTCGAACTAAAGTGCTCCAAGAGAATAAGATAATGTTTATAGTCCAAATATTATTAAGAGCTAATAATATTCGACTGTTCTATTTTTAGCCTGGCAGTCTAAAAATAGACTCCGCCCATATGTCTAAAAATATAAGTCCATCTATTTTTACCAACATGACCAATCATCCACAAATAGCATCCTGTAACTCATAGACCATGATCCATATGTCTAAAAATAGACTTTGCGCCAAAAATAGCTTGTGGGCACACTTAGTGAAGGCGACTTCTTTTCACTAAGCTCCATCATCTTGTTTCATTTTCAACAATTAACACTTACTTCATGTAACTACATGATGTGAAACGTATAATACGCCCCTAACATTATATTAGCAGGCAGGAATACATATAATGCATAAGCAACATGTAACCATAAGAATTAACACGATAAATAATATTTAAAGACATAATAAGAAAAATTGTCTTATAAAGTGCCAACTATTTGTGGACCTCAAATTTTCCACCCAATCATCATTACTTTAGTACTCTCAATAGTGAATCACCCAAAAGTTGGGTTATGACTCCACCGAGGAAAAACCTCACCTAAAGCTAGTTATGATCCATAATCAACACACAACATCATTGGTTAAATTAAGGCAAAAAAATATGCTTCAAACTTGGATAATCAAGGGTTCATTGTAATTAGGGTTCACTTCTTGAATGCCTTCTTTCAGCTACAATTTGATTTGTCATGCATCATAGAATAGACTTTATTTTTCTCCAACATTCTTGAAGTTATTTGGTTTGTTTTCCTATAGTTAGCATAGATTTATTTTTTGTCATTTATTTCCCTACACAATAGAGTAGGTTCATTTCTTTCCATTTAACTTTCTACAAGTAGAGTAGGGTTAGCTTTTTTCATTTACTTTCATGAAAACAAAATAGGATTTCTTTCTATTGTTTCCTTTCCTACAAGCTAGAATAGGTTTATTTTTTATTCTCTGGTTTTTTGAGCATTTCTTGTAGCCTAGATAGCAAAAGTTCTATTTGTACATTTTAGCTTCCATCCAATTGCATCAGATTAGCAAAAGAAGAAAACATTGCATGCTACACACATAATGTTGACCCATCTTAAGTTTGTACGAACCTCAGGTTGACAATTAAAGTTGAGACCCCTTAGGAGTGGCAACATTCTTATTCTAATATTGATGGTTGACTTTTACTACCAAGGGAAGGAATCTTAGGGAAACTCAATTACCCACCATTACTTGGAGGAAACATTTTCCAAGTTTGAATATCTCACCCCAAGCCCCATCCAAGAGGAGCTTGCTTGTATGGACGCGAAAGAGCCTCTCAGATAGATATGCTTTTGGACACATAGATTCTTGTTAAACTGGAAGATTAGGTGCCATATTTTGGAGACATGCACACCCATTTCAACTAATACATGTACACCATCAATTTATATTGTGATTTAAAGTTTCTCCTTGGTAGAATCATGATTTATTGGTTTGAGCATTGAGCAAACATTCTACACATCTTGGAGCACTTGCATAATCATATGAGAGACCGAAATTAACACCTCGATCATATTAAGAAACACCTTGGCATTCCTTCCTCGGCAAGCAACACGCCCAACAACAATGAGGATCCCATTTAGGTTGCAGCCACGAAATCTGACCCTTCTACTTAATCTTATGTTATGCTGCAACTTGTTTTGTTTTCTAATTTCACAGTTTATCCTAATGGCCAATCCAGCTCGCTTTTCAACATTGTATAATCTTATTAGTTTTTTTTAACATTATGCTATCTCGTGCCTCTCTGCTAAGAGTGCACTATTGGTTATGGTATAGTCTTTCCAGTAAAAGACTAACATAAAATATCTAGTATATCTATGTACACTCTTGTTTAGAAGGAAATACAATATTTACCCCACACAAAAAAAAAAGGTAAATGAAT
>APFE030076414.1:22306-35292 GCA_000404065.3 Pinus taeda | reverse complement strand
GATTTGTTACGTGGATTGTTCACTCCAAGTGGTTCATGCATCCCATATGAGGAGGAACTAATCCCTTGTTAAGAGGAGCTATCCCTTTGAAGGAGGATTCTATCCCTTTGAAAGAGGACCTGGTAACTGATCTCCATTACACTATAAATTAAGGCATTGGGTCAATGGCTAGAGAGGTTAGAAGCTGAACTTTTGAGGGTAAATTCTAGTGAAATCAAGACTTCCTATATGAGCTTAAGAGGAGAGATTACATACCTTTTTGGCTTCATTAGGGAGTGAGTGAAGCTTGTCAAAGTAGAGGATACTTCTTGTTGGACCCTGGGAGGAGCTTGTACAGCGTCAAGGCAAAGGTTGTAAGGTTCTTCTCCTTTTGAATTAATACAATCAAGCTCTTTTTTTCTCAACAAGTATCTCATGTTATTTGTTTCATGGACTCCTTGACTTTCATGTTAAATATGTTTTATAATATTGGTTATTCAGATGCTATTTAATCGTTTGCCTTGTTTGTGTTTGCAGGTTTGTGACAAAGGAACTTACTTGGATCAAAGGAGCGAAGGCATCCCCAAACTTGCGCTGGACATGAGGTAGGCCTTAAACACATTTGTTTGCCATTATTTGTGAAGCACATTTAGAGAAATATAGTGTCTGGTTGGTTTGTTTTTCATTAGGTCTTCATTAGATTCTAGGAAGGTCTATCTTGTCCACAAGATCGACTCATTCCGCGTGACAATCCCCTCCAACAAGCTCAAGAGTGCCATGGTATTCAAATATATGACAATACTTAGGGCATGGCACCTTGCTCGCACATTTATCGAACAAACAAAAGAGGCAAATTCACCTTCAAGCTCTATCTTATCAACTCGTTCATGGAGTGATTTTTAGAAAGAACCAAAATGGTGTCTTGCTCATATGCCTAAATCCTCAAGACATAGAGAAGGTATTAAGATATTTGCATGACAGACCGAAAGGTGGACACTTTGCAGGATATACAACTACACATAAAGAAATGAGGGATAGTTACTATTGGCCCGCCTTATTTAAGGATGCTCATGCTCATGCATGAAAGTGCCTAGCTTGTCAGAGATGTGTCAATCAAGACCATAAGTTAGTCACCCCACTACTACCAGTAGCAGTTGAGGAATCGTTCCAATAGTGGGGACTATATTTTATTGGAGAAATCTTTCCAAACTCATCAAAGCAACACCGATACATTTTAACAGTAACAAATTATTTATGAAGAATAACATTATAGCCAAGTTTGGAATTCCAACGTCTCTTGTCTTTGATAATGCAAATTATTTTACCTCGTTGATACTTTATGAGTTTGCATTGGAATAAGGTATTACATTAAAGCATGCATCAAATTATTAACCATGTGGAAATGGTTTAGCATAATCAACTAATAAGAACCTTATTTGTATAATTAAGAAAAAATAAACTTTGAACAAAGAATTGGCACAATTCTCTAGTGAATGCATTATGGGCTGACCATGTAACTCCCAAACCCTCTTTTAAAATTGCACAATACTTCCTCATATATGGTAAAGAAGCTACCTTTCCACCTAACATGTATCTCCGAGCCTTGCAGCTCTCCCAAGGGTCCTAAGGAAAACCATGCCTTCTAGTTCAAAGTAGGATAGATACATTGCTTCAACTCGAGGAAGAAAGGCTCAAATCTAAATAAATATTTTCCGTACATCAAAATCATATCAAGCATAGGTTCGATAAGAAATATGTAGGGACTAAGAGTTTTGATGTGGGTGACTTAGTATTGAAGTGGGATAAATCCCACAAAGGGAAAGGAAAACACATGAAGTTCCAATCTCTATGGATAGGTCCTTGCATCATCGAAGAGAAACTCGGTCAATATGATTTCAATCTAAAATCCTTAAATGGGAGGATTGACCCTCTGCTCACTAATGGAAAAGATTTGAAGCATTATTTTTAGTAGTAGCTCTAAGTTGCGTTCCTTGTATAGTTTTATTTCTTGTCATCTATCGCTTGTCTTGTTTTATGTGTTTTATTCATTATATATAAATAAGACTTTATGTGAAAGAGTGTATGGCTTTAAAGGGCTATGTTATGAAATAAATGGGAAATGTGACAACCATAACATTTGGCTATCTATCAATTCTTCTTCTTTGTTTGGGAAGATGCCTTAGGTTGAGTCAGGTCCGAACGGAAAATATGATACATTCAAGAAGAGAACTTGAGTGAACCCATGAAACCCAAATCTAATCTAGTATCCCAACTCCTCAACTTGGCATTGAATCTACTTGGTGTTTTGCATGCTTATATGAACGAATAGAGAAAGGATAAGGGTAAAATCTATAGCAAGTAAAACTATATCGAAGGTTATATAAATACTTCTCTGAAGAGGAAACCTCTCCTGCTCCCAATAATTTAGGATTCCTCTTCAGTCCCATTATAATAATAAGTGTCAAATCACACTTCTACTAAATAAATAAATGAAGGGTGAAAGAAGAGAAAGAGTTTATAAGAGGATGTGTGAAGCAAGTGACTTCATTGGAGTATTGTTTAGGCTCCCTGAAAGTGAAGCAACGCTTATGCTCCTATAATGGCTCTGTCGGGGCATAATCCAGGTCTAGTGGTAGAGGAACAACAGTAGAGATAAAACTCACACTCTGAATATATCAAACTCACACTCTGAATATATCAAACTCGTCGTTATATATTACCCTTTCCTAGATTGAAACAATTGTGATATGGCATAGTCTTTTGTGTGTTGAATCAAGGAAAGGAATGTAGGGTGTTATACATATAACTAGGATGAAAGGGGAAGTCAAGGAAATCTAATTGGTGAATCAATTCCTCTTGAAGGGATAACTCTCTAAATAAAATCTATTCCTATGCAGAGAAGTTGAATTTTTTCCAGTGTGTTGCCAAGTGTTGTCGTCACCACAACACCCTCCAAAACTTCACTACATTCAAATTTCAGATCCTATCTAACTGTCATGCCAAGTGTCACTTTGGTCTTCAAGTGTCGTTTTATGTAATTTTTCATGTTTCAAGTGTTCTTATTCATTTCTAAGTGTCATCGCATTGTATAGAACACCTATGGTGTACTTCTTGGTTATAACAAAGTGATTAGTCATAAAATGACACTTTTGGCCACAATCACACACACTTTGTCTATTGTACTTAGAGAGTATTTGTAAACTGGTGTTTTTATGTGTTTTTCTCAGTATTGATCCTTTATAAGTTTTACTGATGAGTTAGTATGTGTCACACTTGATTTTATGTCTTACTTTTTGTGTTTTCCCCTTGTGTTATCCATCAGACTTAGAAAAATTTTGGTTTTGCATAAGCTAGCCCACCAAGGCTAAGAAGGTGAATAGTGCACTCTTAAGTCTGAGTTGAGACACCTTCCTTGTTCACACTATTCCATGCGCCCTCCCAAAAGCACATAATGCACTCTGAAGTGACAACCTCTCCTCCCCTTTCCAAACTATGCTAAAGAAAGCCTCTCTCTTCCCAAGCACATGGCACATCATCAATCAATAGTCAAGTCCTCATTTCCTCTTCGGGATGCACCCTGCACCCTCACCAAGCCCTTAGCTAAGCACATGGAACATCAACAATGAACATTGATCTTCCTTTATCCTTCACACTATGCCTTGCGCCCTCCTTGTGACTGATCAGGGATCAGTATTTTAGCTAAAAAAATGAAAGTTCTCAAAATTGCTTCAGATCTAAATGACCGGATAGCGTTCATCGCCAGGATTCCAATGCCATGAATGGTTCACAAACTGGACATCGTATGAAAAAGTTAGAGCTTCTGAATGTGTTATCACCCTAAAATTCTTGTTTCTAAACTTTGGAAAGTTTGCCTTGTTTCTAGTCATAGTCTTATAGGATTAGGGTCTCAATAGTGTCATTCTCATTTACAAACCCATCTTCTAGTCATGGTGCTAAAGGGTCTCTAGGTCATTTCATGCTTTAAAGGTTAGGTCATAAGGTTAGAAGTCTTTTAAGGTCATATCTCTTTTGCAAATAAAGTGTGACAGCCTCATTCCATGTCCTAGAAGCCTCACACTTGTGTTTAGAAGTCATATCTCACATCATTTTGGAGAAATTTTTAAATTAGCTACGAATCCACGTTTTCATAGTGCATATAGTGTAAAAATACTATTTTGCGCTATGAAATCAGTGTTTTCATAGTGCGCTACGAAACCACTGAAAAAGCCTACATAAAAGACTTTATTTTCTGCTTTTCCTAGTAAACTTCCAGAAGGGTTCTTGAGCAATTGAATACTCAATTTGGAAAACTGAAAGAGGATTGTCTTCCTAACATACGTAACTACAAAAACCTCTTTCATTTTCTTCAAATTCATTATGAGGTGGTATAAATTTATGGTTAAACTTGCGCTATGAAACTGCTGTAGGTGCAGTTTTTCACAAACAGACTTTTCCTGTTTTACACGTGTGTTTCAAGGACATATTCTGGACAGCTGGAGTAGTTTTTTAAAAAACCAAGAGAGGTTTTTGTTCTAGACATCATGGACTACAACAACCTCCTTCAGTTTCGTAAAATATGTTATGGATGAGAAGATAAAAGCTCTGTCCCACGTGCCACTTTCAAGGATCCTAAACCTAAAAACAGGGAAACATGTTCCCTAATTTCTAGGTTTTTTCATTAGCAGTCAAGTGACAACGTGGGAGGCTTCATCAAATTCAACTTCATGAGGTTGCAGTTGTTGAAGAATGCTTTAAAATGTTTCCCTGTTTTTAGGTTTAGGATCCTTGAAAATGGCACGTGGGACAAAGCCCTTATCTTCTCATCCATGACATGTTTTACGAAACTGAAGGAGGTTTTTGTAGTCCATGATGTCTAGAACAAAAACCTCTCTTGTTTTTTTAAAACACTGCTCCAGATGTCTAGAATCTGTCCTTGAAAAACACATGTAAAACAGGAAAAGTCTGTTAAAAAACTGCACCTACAGTAATTTCGTAGCGCAAGTTTAACCATAAATTTCTCCCACCTCATAATGAATTTGAAGAAAATGAATGAGGTTTTTGTAGTTAAGTATGTTAGGAAGAAAAGCCTCTTTCATTTTTCCAAATTAAGTTCTAAAATACTCAGGAACCCTTCTGGAAGTTGAATAGGAAAAGTAGAAAACAAAGTCTTTATGCAGGGTTTTTCAAAGGTTTTGTAGCGCACTATGAAAACACTGATTTCGTAGCACAAAATAGGATTTTTACACTGTCTGCGCTACAAAAACATGGATTCATAGCTAATTTAAAAATTTCTCCAAAATGATGTGAGATATGACTTCTAAACACATGGTGAGGCTTCTAGGACATGGAATGAGGCTGTCAAACTTTATTTGGAAAAGAGCTATGACCTTAAAAAACTTCTAACCTTATGACCTAACCTTTAAAGCATGAAATGACCTAGATACCCTTTAACACCATGACTAGAAGAAGGGTTTGTAAATGAGAATGACACTATTGAGACTCTAATCCTATAAGACTATGACTAGAAACAAGGCAAACTTTCCAAAGTTTAGAAACAAGAATTTTAGGGTGATAATAGTGGCTCCACTAGGGATAGTGTGCCCTTGTGGTATACTAAGAACTTGTAGTTCTAGTGCCGCTATCCATTCTCTAGGATAAAACTATGAACTTCTGCCCAATCTGCTCCTCAAGCCTTTAATGATTTCTGAAAGAAGAATTCAAAATGCACCTGCTGAAATAGATGCTCAGTCAACCTACCCTGAGCTTATTTGCACATTCCTACCTACCCTATCAGTTGTAATCTCCACTTGTATCTCAAGGAACATGAAACTTCCAATGAAGCCAGTCATCAATCTGATTTGACACTTGAATCTCTTGACTCTGCTTGAAGCAAAAATAAACCAAATACTGAAATAACCAAGGTAACATGAGGTGTAACTGTTCTTCAAGATGCACATATAACTGGAAGCCTGAACAGTAAATCTTTTCCATGCAGTCAGCTACAGGGTGCTAGAATACATGATCAACTTGATGATCCTCATAACATCCTGTTACTTCTAACAATTGATCTTTAGTCACACAATATTTATTTGATATGCTATCCAACTACTTTTCTGGATGATTCCCACAAACAATGTAATTTTCTTCATTATAAAGATCATTCTTTGATGCAAGCTACTGCAAGGAATTACAAAAATGAACAACCTTTTCCTCTACCTGAGGGTTATAAAAAAATTCTTCCAGTATTTCGTCTTGGTGTTTGTAATCATTTTCATCTTCATTATGATCTGAATACTGATAAGTCTATTGCATCTCTACATCAATCTCGGAGGATATAATATGATTTTCATAAGTAAACCCCTGTTGATCTTAATGTTGCATTTCATAGGATGTTATCCTTTCTTCTTGTTGTTGAAATGTATTGTTATGAAGAGCCTCTAAAATTTCTTCATCCATAAATTCATCATCATCATAACAATCCTCCAAATATTGAATAAAACTCATAGAATGTTTACAACAATCTTTGACCAGCAATAAGGAGGGATGACACTCTTTATACATGTCATAGAATACATCGTGGAAATCGGCAAGACAATATAATGAACCATTTTCCAAGCTTTTATACCAAGACCATGCTTTTCCTTCTAAAGTGGTCATAAACATCCTCATGAGACAATATTTAGGGAACTGAACCTTAAGACTGCGTACATGCATATGGAACCTAACCAAATGAAGAGCAACATTGTCTTTCTTTTCATCTTTGAATATTGGAAGATCATCTAACCAATCAACCTTTGGCACAGGATTTGGAAAACCAGGGATATGAGACCGATTCATAGGGGCATACCTAACATTCATTCTTGCAATGGAACTCATCTTGAAACTTCATCAAGCTATTGATGTTCTAGCAGTGGAGTCACATTCCAATTTGTTATTCGATGTGTGGAGTCACAAAGGTAGTTTTGCAGCTTCAAAAAGATGTCTGAGCTCCTGCTACCTTCAGAAGTTCAGCTTCTTAATTTTGGGAATGAATAGACTTCAGGCTCCCGACAGATGCACCAAAGTGTTATCACAAAACCTAGCCCTGATAGGCTACTTATCAGGTAGACCTTGAGTAACTATTTCAAACCAACTTTTGGTTGAGGCTTAGCCTCCTCAACCTGAGAGGGCTCTCTCACTAGGTTAAAGATTTTGATAATGAATTAGATGGCTAACTCTATGAAACAAGTCAAGAAATATGAATGGTTGAACACAATTAGTAAACATCCATTGGGCTTATGGAGTCAAGAAATGATTTAGTATAACAATAAAATTAGCTTTACATGGAAATCAGGGCATCTAGAATTCAACATATGGAGAGTACATCAGTAGCATAAAGGAAAACACAATCTACAAATGTATGAAGGAAGTTAGAGCATAACCAATGAATTCTAAGTAATCATACATTCATACCACTGTAATTAATGAGAAGAGGAGAAACATAATACATTTTGAACATTGAATTCCTTCTGAATCCTGAGAAGCAAAGCCAAATACTTTATTACTTAAAACAGAGTCTTATACAAAAGCACCATATAAGAGTTCTTTACAAAAAATGCCAACAATTTGTGCATTACATATTCTCCAATATATAGAGTTCATTACATGACTTAGATTCCTCCTCCAGCATGAGGGGAATTCGAATTCATCCTACTATGACCCTAATTAATACTGTAAACTAACTATTAAATGCAAATGACAGTAACTAGCAGTGCTAGAGACCTAATACAACTGGAGTGTAACTCTTTATTAATGATTACAAACACCTGAATCTAACATTAAAGCATTCTGAAAACTGCAACCTCATGAAGTCGAATTTGATGAGCTCCCACGTTGTCACCTGACTGCTGATGACAAACCCTAGAAATTAGGGAACATGTTTCCCTGTTTTTAGGTTTAGGATCCTTGAAAATGGCACGTGGGACAGAGCCTTTATCTTCTCATCCATGTCATATTTTATGAAACGGAAGGAGGTTTTTGTATTCCATGATATCTAGAACAAAAAAATCTCTTGGTTTTTTAAAACACTGCTCCAGTTGTCGAGAATCTGTCCTTGAAAAACACGTGTAAAACAGGAAAAGTTTGTTTGTGAAAAACTGCACCTACAGTAGTTTCATAGCGCAAGTTTAACCATAAATTTCTCCCACCTGATAACGAATTTGAAGAAACCAAAATAGGTTTTTTTAGTTCAGTATGTTAGGAAGAAAAGCCTCTTTCAGTTTTCCAAATTGAGTTCTCAACTGCTTAGGAACCCTTTTGTAAGTTGACTAGGAAAAGCAGAAAACAGAGTCTTTTACGCAGGGTTTTTCAGTGGTTTCGTAGTGCGCTACGAAAACACTGATTTTGTAGCATAAAACAGGATTTTTACACTGTCTACGCTACGAAAACATGGATTCATAGCTAATTTAAAAATTTCTCCAAAATGATGTGAGATATGACTTCTAAACACATGGTGAGGCTTATAGGACATGGAATGAGGCTGTCAAACTTTATTTGGAAAAGAGATATGACCTTAAAAGACTTCTAACCTTATGACCTAACCTTTAAAGCATGAAATGACCTAGAGACCCTTTAACACCATGACTAGAATAAGGGTTTGTAAATGAGAATGACACTATTGAGACTCTAATCCTATAAAACTATGATTAGAAACAAGGCAAACTTTCTAAAGTTTAGAAACAAGAATTTTAGGGTGATAACAGAATGTTTGGTAAAAAAAAAGTCAAATTCAAAGTTTGACTAGGCTTGACTAGATGCCTAGTCAGCATGCAGAGAATATTCTCCAATTTCAGCCACTGACACTGTGACAAGTGTCATATTCAGATTTGTTAGTTTGGCTCACAGAAGATGATTTTTCCTAGTTGTCTCCAACGTGGAATTTGAATTGTTTTTAATTATTTAAATATTATATATACATTTTTATTTTATATTATATAGTTTTAACTATATATTATATTACGGCAGCAAAGTTCAAATTGAATATGGTGGTAAAATTATTCAAGTTAAATATGGTGGCAAAATTATATTAGGAGAGGAGGGAGGGGGAATGGAACCCATGACCTCCCCCACCCCACTACCCCACTTTAACATTAATCCACAGAGGGAAAGCTTGAAAGAAGGTTCGTGCACATTCTTTTATGCTATAGCTTGCGTTCGATGGCGAGGTGGTGGAAGCCAGCCCTACGGGCCAGCCCCCAACCCATGCGACCAATCGCTGAAACCAGGAGCTAGGGGCTAGTGCTAAGCACAATTGGTGTGCCCTAATAATGGTTAGAATTTAATTAATTTGTTGATTAACTTGGCAAAAATTATGGTGGAGCCACCAAATCCGGAACCGCCATTAAACTTGGCGGACTTAACTAGCAATTCTCCAGATTTAGCGGAGGTTTTGTAGGAAAAATTGTTTGATTCATAACGTACTCAATTCTCAACCAAATTTCGAACATGAATAGTCATTTTTAGCTAATTGGCATGCTAGGAACCCATTGGAGAAGGTTTAAGAGGCAAAAGAGGTCATCTACCAGTTTTTTTGGTCAGTTGAAGATTTTTGAAGCCTAGGGCCACCAGGTGTTGGAGGTCATTCCCAAAGCAACTGGTAACCAAATTGAGTAAACAAATAGTCATTTATGATAGATTTGAATGTTTTAAACTCATTGGAATAGGTTCCAAGAGAATTGGATGCATGTAACCAAAATTTGAGCACTATTGAAGATAATACAAAGGCCCACACTATGAAGCTAGACCAAGGAGATGTAGCCTAGGAGGGGTGAAATCCTTCAACAAAAATTTGTGTATTGAACTCTATTATTTTTGCTTGCTGTGATTTTATATTTTGTTCTTCACCCATTTAAATTTATGCTTTTAATTTCATGCAAAACACTAAGTTTCACCAAGTTAGATGAATTGACAATCACGTGCTCATGGATAAAATCTTTATGGATAAGCAAACCAAAGCAAAGAAAATTTTATATTTGGAAATGATACTAGCACATCATTAACTAGTAATTAATTTCATATCAAGTTGGTATCAAAGCATAAGGTTGCTTTCGTGATTTGCTTGAAGGGTTTAATAGTTGCAATTGTTGTTATGATTACAAGGTTGAATTTGTAGAGAGGAGAAGGGAACCTGCAGATAGCTAGTCCTGAGATTAGGACAAGAAGGAAGAAGGTTGAGAAAGCATCATACTCACCCAAAGGACCACTCAAGGTAGCACCTGAATCACCTCAAGTTCCATATCCATCAGTTGAGATAGAAGAGGCACAAATTGCACAAGAGGCTGAAGTGATTAAAGATGTATGTCAAGCATCAGTACAAATTTATGAGCCTGAATCCATAGCCATTATGTTTGGAGAAAGAGAGCATGAAGGTCACTCTTTAGAAGAGGAAGAATTCAAGAAAGCTTTCTACACTTTGACTAATATGGTTAAATTCCTCTATGAAGAGAGGAACACTAGAATGGCATGAGAGAGGTATAAACCTCCGCATGGAGAAGGAAGCTCACAGAACAAAAAATATGAAAAGAAGGATTCCAAAGGGAGTGGTAGAAATCCACCTCCATCTCCACCATCCTCATAATATTCCTCATCATCTTCACCATCTCACACAACATCATCTTCCACTAACACCATTGTCCATACTCATTCCAAAACCCTAAAAGGAAAAACTCCATTACTGAAATTGGACATAAAATTCGAACTTCCCATGTACAATGGAGAGGTGAATGCAAAAAAGTTGGACGACTGGATTTGACAGTTGGAGGTATACTGCAGAATTGAGAACCTTCAAGCGGATGACATAAAGATCCAGTTGGCTTCACTAAGTCTAGAAGGAGCTGCACTAGTTTGGTGGGAAGCAAAGACTCAAGAGGAAATGAGAATCCATGGTAAGATATCCATCACTTGGGTTGAATTTGTTTCTACAATTAAAAGACAATTTTATCCTTTAGCCTATATGCAAAAATCCATTATGAGGTAGCAAAATTTTAGGCAGTTTAAAGGCCAAATAGTCCAAGATTATACACAGGAGTTTAGAAAAAGAGCTTTGTTATTAGGAGTAAACTTGAATTCACAAGATATACTCTTGAAATATATTGGAGGTTAACATTCCTATTTGCAACATACTATCCTTATGTTTAACCCAAGCAACTTGGATGAAGTATGTGTGCAAGCCACGCATCTTGAGGCAAGGGGAAAACAAAACATATAGAAGAAAAGTGAAAGTGAGGGTAAGGGAAAAGAGAAGGGAGGAAAATGGAAGGGAAAGAAGAATACAAGTATCAAAAAAGAGAAGGAAGAAATCACATGAAAAAATTGTTCAAAGACTAGCCATGATGAAGGCCATTGTTGGCAACTTCATCCAGAATTAAAACTAGATAGATTGAAAGCCAAAGAGAAGGGAAAAAATGTTGTTACAGCTGAAAAAGACTGAGGGTCAGATTCAGGAGATGAGACAAAAATTGCAGTTGTGGGTTTGAAAGGTCAGCATGTTGAAAGTACTAGTCCCTCAAATAGTCACAATAACACTCCAAATGAAGACAAAAGGGAAGAATTGTTCACTGTCAGAGTAATCTCAAATCATACCAAGATTGATGCACTCTTTGATAGTGGATCACGAGCAAGCCTGATTTCATAAGACTTGGTTAAATAGCTTAAACTTGAAACCGTACCACATCATAAACCATACCCTTTGGGTTGGATAGTTAAGGATGCCAATTTACAGGTTTCAAGGAAATGCATTTTTAGATTTGCTATTACTGCAAACTTTGTTGATGAAGTCGAGTTAGACGTGGTTCCACTTGACATTTCTGGAATTATCTTGGGAAGTTTGTAGTCGTATGACAGGAAACTGGTGTTTCATCACTATGAGCACAAATATCATCTGCTTGAAGATGAGGTGAAGTATATTGTGAGAGCTCATTACAAGAAACTGAACATTTCTTTTGTTAATGCAGGGAAAATGAAGATACTAGTGAATGCAAAGCCTAACATTGTTGATGATCAAACAAAGAGATGTTTTGAATCATACTTTTCATAAAGATGCTTATATTTGTAATGAGTTGTTTCAGAATGATAACACATTCCCTTTGAAAGAAGGTGAAAAACATTTGCAGCAACCAACATTGGTGTTGAGTGGTGTTGAAAACAAGGTGCCAATGCAAGAAGTTGCAAAGGTCAAAGGGAATAGGACAAAGTAGCTTGGCAAAGAAGGCATGGGTTTCACAAATGTTCATTGCTGGTTTCCAAAAGACACATTACAATGGTGAAGAAGCTTGGGCAAGGGTTGACTCAAGTACAAGACAAAAGCAACTAAAAATTGCCATAGAGACAAAGTGCAAGGTGAGAAAGATTCCAAGTTTCCTTTGATTGTTGACCAAGGTAGGAAAAAAATGTCTTCTACAAAATTAGATTGTTGCTTTGCAAATTTAGAAATATTGCAGCATGACAATGTAAAAGACAACAATAGATGGTCGTCGGAATCAAGGCAAATTTTGACTTTTTATGAAAAGCTCCAAATGATGAAATTAGGAAAATTTCAATGGATACAGACTGGAAGGATGAGGGAACAGTCCCCTCATCAACATAATCAATGATCAAGAGAGATTTTGGGGTCCAAAAGGCTTCTAGTGGGGAGGAATGATTAGGGATCAGTATTTTAGCTAAAAATGAAAGATCTCAGAATTTCTCTAGACCTGAATGACCGAATAGAGTTTGTTGCCATGATTCCAATGCCATGAACAGTTCACAAAACCGACATCGTATGCAAAAGTTAGAGCTTCTGAAAGTTTGGTTAAAAAAGTCAAAGTCAAAGTTTGACTAAGGTTGACTGGATGCCCAGTCAAAATGCAGAGAATATTCTCCAGTTTCAGCCAATGACACTGTGACAAGTTTCATCTTCAGATTCGCTAGTTTGGCTCACAGAAGGTGATTTTGCCTAGTTGACTCCAAGGTGGAATTTGAATTTTTTAAAT
>APFE030076414.1:0-13605 GCA_000404065.3 Pinus taeda | reverse complement strand
ATTTTTATTTTAATTGCGGATTTTCCAAATATCTTAAAATTTTATAAACAGACCTAATTCTATGAACTTCAATAAAAGTAGTTATTTCACCTTATTTCTATTTATAAAATTTTAAAATATTCTTAAAATCTACCATCAATATAAATTCAACACTAATATCTATATATGAGATTTCAACACTAATAGATAATATCTATGTATATGAAATTTATAGTGCTCTCGAAGTGTGTTAGATTTATTTGAGATTAGTAGTATTTATTGGGTATGCTAACTTCCGATGATTGTATAACTGACTATTAATTCTGATTAAAAATCTAACGATTCAAATACCACCGCAAAGGAAAACAAAGTTTGATCAACGCATCGGTTTTTTCAATGCTAATAAAGTTGCAGTTAATCCCCCACAGTCAGTTCACAGGAAGCAATATAACGGCTCAGTAACATAATTATATAAATCATATATCTTCTGATAATACTGCGCTACAGCCATTAAAATCATGATTGATTACATCACCATGGAAGACCACTGTGAAAACCTATGGCCGGGGAATATTTGTTTACCCTACTATAAACATACTTATGAAATTGCAGCAAACTGGCTTTTAACTACTGTAAGGTCTGTCACATTTTCGCTATTACAAATAATCCTAAGTAACTGATTTGGAAGAAAATTCAATAGAAGTGGGATGAAAAAGCTCCTCTATCATCTCCAACGCAATATCGTCCTCTGTCTCTTGCTTTACAAGAGAAGGTTGCCGATACTGATCACTGCAACTGCCAAATTCGACAGTCATGACCCAGTTGGATTCCGATTGTTTTCCTGCTCTCTTCTGCCAGATTCCCAGATTGGCCTTTTCTGTGTCCAGTTTCAGACAAGTAAGAGAGGGTGTCATAACAGGTGATTGCAGGTGATCTTTGCTCACAGTGCCCTGTTGCATTTCCATGTCCAGAGAAGCCAGATAGCATTGCCGGAGTTTGGCAGTGAGTGCTGCAGAAAGAAAAGAACGCTTGATACATGGTGGTGCATTGGGGTCGTATGTGAAATTGGTCTTTGCATGATGAGGCCCACACATTAGTATTGCAGCCTCGTCGTAGGCACGGGCTGCATCTTCTGCTGTCTCAAATGTCCCCAGCCACACTCTGGTTTTCCTGCACATCAATCATTTATTAAAATATATTACATTGAAAGTGAAATACTGAAATAAACCATGTGGCAGCTTAATTGGTTAATCCTAAAAATGTCAAATTTTTACCTTAAAACTGGTGCTAGATTCAAATCCCCTGTTCTGACTTTGGCCTTTGGCTAAGGGAGGAGGAAATATTCTAACTTTCTAGAGGTTTACTGGTAGTTACGTAACCTCAGTACTGTCAGTTTATTTATAATTTCTAGCTAGATTGATATCTTGTTATTTAAAATATATTTTTGAATGCATAAAGATTCAGCGCCTTCAAAATCCTAAAGACTCTTGATATTTGCAAATTAAACAATTTATGGTTTTTTAAATCTGTACTGAATTTTAGACAAATTTGACTAGAAAAAAATGCAAGGAAAATAGTCAATTCATCTATTAGTTAGACTAAGCTTATATAAACTATATAAAAAAATATTGCTATATAAATAATATGATTATTAAACTCTTATAGCAATCAAAATAATTATGGTGTCATTAGTGACATTGAGAATTTGTAATGGGAAAATAGAAATGGAAATCTAAAATGGAAAAACCATTTAGAAGCCTAATTTCATCTATTGAATTATATATACAATGAGAATATTCCTAAATTATTAAATCTAAATCTACATTATTTATAATTAATTATATTTTAAAGAATTGAAATTCTAAAATCCTTATTTTGAAATCCCATAAGCCTAATAAGAACCCAACCAACCAAGTGGCAGACTTCATATCAAAGTAGAAATGCAACAGTTTCCAGAGAAAGATATACTTTTCTGCTTTTGACAATGAATCTCTTCTCAGTTTGGGGAGTATAAAAATATAATGATTTGGCTGTGACTGTTTTCTACAGAATCTGATATGAACATGAATGTTTGAGCAATTTTTTGAAAAACAATTATTGCTTTTTGAATATAATGTAATGGGAGAGTACACAATTAGACGAGACAAACCGCTGAAAATTTTGCAGAACCTAGAGCTTTTTTGATGTCTTTAGTTTTTCTGCTATTGAGGATCAAAAAGTGAAGGTCATAGAAATAAAGACAAGAAAAAGGAGATTCTAGAAAATGTATGTAACACTTTTATAATGAAACAGAAAATGTAACTACTTTTTATTAATGAAAGTATAATGGTATGATGGTTTTTTTGCTTATTGAAAAAAGAAAAGAAAAGGCAGAGCATAATAAGAAGGTGGTGCCTTACAAGAGAGGATGGCGAATTTCAGACACCCAAGATCCCCAATGACGTTGTCTCACGCCTCTATACCGCTGGGGTTTTGACATGATATTGCAGGCAGGGGAACTGCTTCTCTGGAAACCAACCTTATATCTTCTAGGGTTAGGGTTACAGAGACACAGTCCTCGCAGCAGCCCTGAACACCATGGAAACCCTGAAGTTCTGGGATGTATATAGCGATCTGGTGGCACTATCACGAATAAGATATATGAGAGTAAATTCTGCACCATGCAAGGTGTGATGATTAAAAATTAAATGAAGAAGAAACACGAGGACTATATATATATATATATATATATGAATCCTTATAACAAAAACTAGGGTTGGTATTTTATAAAGGATTTGCCCTTTCTTCTGATTTGTTGTCATCAGAATTTGGCAATTCAATCTCTGCTGAAATTACCGTTGTAATTCACTATCAAACTGGTTGAAATTCAGAAATGACAAACTGCATGCCTGCCATGCTGCAGATTTGTCATGTACTTCAGCCCTCTTCTCTGGCTAACGTGCAGCTGCTTGGCCTGAGAAATACAGGGATCCTTTGGACAAATTGGATCAAAACTCAGGCTTGCCTAAATAAGTTTTCTTCATCTACCAAACGATTTCTCCCTGCTTTACCTAGTACAGTTCATATACCAAGTCTTAATGAGCAGCAAAGCAAATTGACATTAAATGAAACATGTGTGCAGACAGGGAGGGATGGAGACAAGGGAAGCTTCTAGGAATGAGGCTTCTGGTTCTCTGCCTCAGTCTGCACTTTATCTGGATACTCACCACGTTATTCATTTGAGTTTTTTCTGGTTATGCAGGTTTACAACCTCAAGTGATTAAGCCAGCTGTAATAATGCCAGAGGGTAAATTAAAACTTATAAAAAAACGTTTGCAGTGAGTCATGTGCGTTTTTTTTGTACAAATGGGCCTGCTGATTAATGTATTATTAATGAAAATGGCTTGTTAATGCTTTCTTAAATGGCGTCTGAATATATCTAAATAGGGATTCCATGAAGGCATTACGAAATTTCTGTTTTGACTTCGCTCCGTATGAGGAGTTAAGAGCTTATTAGATGTGTACTTGAATAGGACAGCTTTCTGGAAAGGTCTGCATGGTATTTAAGGAAGATCTCCAGTACAGTTCTTTCCTGCTAACTTGAAACAGAATTTGCAATATTAGAAGGTAAGGAATAAATTTAGAACCATTGTGCAGGAGCTGCTGAATGATATTTTCAAAATCCTTTATATTCTTGATCCTGAAGTTCATAAGACAAGGTTTAGTTAAAGCAGTAGTTTGTCTGACTATTGGAAGGTTTTTTTTTCCTTTGGTCAATTTTCATTGAAATTGGTAAAAATTTCATAATGTAATGTATGGAAATTAAATGGTTTTGGAATTTTTAAAGAGTTAAATTTATTTCTTTACTAAAAACATTGTATTTTAAATTATTTAAATTCACCATTTTATTAAAAAATTGTATTGTTAAATTTCAATGAAAAAATAAATTGTTGTTTAATTAAGTAGTTTGAAAGGGTATTACATGGAATTTAGATAGAAATTTGGAGGGCTCATTACTTGGGATTTAGATAAAAGTTTGAAGGAATTGATGGAGTTTTGTTTAGATATTTAGGATTGGAGTTTCATTTTGATACTTCGAATTGAGTTTAGAATTGGATAGAAAGCATAAATGGTATTTCTTTTTTTAATTAGGTTGATTTAGGTTATATTAGTGGTAATGTTGGTTTTAGGTTAGATTAATTTTAATGTAGGAGGGCATAATACTCTACTTGTAAAATGTTGTCATTAGAATAGTATGGAGGTTGTTTTTAACTTCTACACACAATGTTGTTACTCGGTTGTGAGAGGCTTGAAAGTTATTATGTTCCCCATTCCCCAGAATTATTGTGTGAGGCTCCATAGTTTTTATGCCTCGCTCATGAGGTTGTCACTAGAATTGTATGAACATCTATAGTTTTTATTCTCTACATAAATGGTTATCACCATGATCTTGTGAGGCTTGTTAGTTTACACACATAATATTCTCACTATATATTTATAGTTTTCACACATTATGTGTTTTTATCTCGTGTGGCTCCTGCTTTCAACCGCTCTCCATAAAACTTGAATCATGATAAACAAACAAACTCACATCTCATAAATTAAAAGAATATAATTAGTATAAAAAAACGTATAAATTTAAATAATATAAATATAGTCTAAAGAGCCAACAAATTAGCACAGAAAATAATGAAAATTTGACAAGATTATGATAAAATCTGATAGAATTTTTTTAAAATATATGTTACAGTGATCAAACTTCATGATTTTGGGTGCCCCAGAGTTTTTGATAGTGTTGAATCCATTTCCACTATAAAAAAATCGATTCAAGCACTCCAGTATTTGATTTGTTTGAAAAAAATTATTGAATTCTAACTCGAAATCTCTCATCTAAACAAATCTGTGACGTCACTAAACAACACCATGTGAAATAATAAGCACAGTACAATTACGTGAGCCTGGAAAGAAACGTGGAAGAAGAAAAGTGTTTTAAATGAAATCCATGTACGACTTTCACTTTAAAAGCAAGGAAAGTTCATCTTTTATATAAAAGACATCGACCCCTATTTTATAAAAAAAATTATTGTTAGTTGGAAAAGTGTGACAGTATCTCATTCTATTCCCTTTGCTCTATTTGGAAAAGAGTGTTTGGGTCACATTCTATCGCTTTACTCATCATATGGCACTTATTCTTCCCCATCATATGGCAGTTATGTTTCCCTTTTCTCATTATGAATTGGCATGCCATGTACTCTTATGGTATTCTATACCATCAAGTGTGGATCTTTATCTACATCTCCATCTCCACTTATTATGAATTGGCAGGCCATGTACTCTTATGGTATTCTATACCACCAAGTGTGGATCTTTATCTCCATCTCCACTTATCAATGAATTGGAAGGTTCTATAATATAATATAGTAGACATGGGGAGTTTTGTTACCAAATTAATTTGTATTTGGTAGAGAAATGGATGGCCATCACTAAGTTTAAATAACCAGGTAAAATGAGATTGGAACCTCTTTCATATATATGTTTATTGATTTTAATAGATTTTTTTTAATGATTATTAATTTTATACACTCAAGAAGGAAAATGTCTCAATTATATTTTCTATGGATATCATAATAGTTTTTGATTGTATTGTTGATTGAGGACTTAAATGGGTTAGAAGATTAGTTGAATTATGAAAAAATAAGAGAGTTCATCTTTTAATTTTTGATTATATTGTTAGATGAAGATTTAAATAAGTAAGAAGATTAGTGAATTATGAAAAAATAAATTTACTTCATTAAAATTGTAAGTTTGTAAATAATGTTTGTTTTAATAGTTTATAAAATTTTGAGACTTTTTAATTAGGTTTTGAAGCAGTATATTATTTTTATGATAAATTTATATATTTTAAGCCTTAAATTTTTTATTAAAATGAAAAATATATATAATATATATATATATAATATATATTATATACAATGTTAGGTATGGATATTTATTTTTGTAAAAAAAATAAAATTAATTTGATAAAATATATTGATTTATTGTTAAATTTTGAAATTTTCGATAAATAGTTTTTTTATTAATTTGAACAATATAAATATTATAATGTGTCTTTTTAACATATTTATGATAGACATTATTTTGATTATGAGATAATGCTAAGATATACATTTATTCATTGACGATATTGGATTTGATGATCCGATTTTTGTTATTTCATGTGATGAAAACTTATGATGTATTTATTTATGTGTTAGCAGATATGTTTATGGTTATGGCATATGCAGTTATTGACGGCTTCAATAATGTGTTGTCATGTTATATATGTGTTGACTATTTTGTGATTAGATGTTATTGACAATTGTTTGAGGTGGCAAGGGACCACCTTGGTGTGCATGTGCATGGTGAGTCAGTGATTCTAGTTTGCGTCATTTGAGCATTGTTGATGCTAGAATTTAATTTGTGAATATAATATAATGTTATGATTTCCATGACATGTTAGCGCTGTACATGCAAAAGTTAGGTGTTTGGTTGAATGACACACACATGGGTTATGAGGTTGTATAGAGCATATTAGACTTTGATGGGAGGTGTGGGACAATGTCATTACTTCCACTTGCTAACTCTCCTATCGTGACTTGGGATGGAGAGTGTCAAAATTCCCTCACCTTGAAGTTCACGATGTCATGAGGGTGAACCATGCATTCAGTCACTCACGAGACTTTACTAATGGGTGCACATCAAAGAAGAATCATTGATCCTGGCACCATTAGTCTCAAAACGGAGGACAACCTAGAAACTAATAGGGACCTCCATCATCGTGTCCATGTTCCGATCTTTTAGTCACATATATAAAAGGAAAGTGGTGTGGCACCCTTAGAACCTTTTGAGGAAGTTCTTAAAGGACACAATCGACTTGGTAGCCTTGACATAAAAATATTTAAGGTAACAAATGGTCATATTGATAAATTTAAAACACCAAAAGGAATAGGATAATAAAAGGGGTAGTTTAATTAAATCTTTATCAAAAGGTTAAATTTGAGGAATGTGAAGTAAGGATATACCTCTAAAGCAAAACATAAATATGAATAAAATAATCCCTTTAATCACCCTTGCACATAGGAATTTCTCCTTAATAAGATAGACCCTTAGAACATTTAAAATATTGTAAGATATGGGGGAGAAATAAAATCTAAATTAGAATCAATAGGTGATACATATTTATAATAAAAAGAGGGAAATGTTCTTGAGATTAAAAACGATTAATTTAAAAATGAATAAAGAAAAAAAATATGATGAGAAAATGCCCCAAGTGGCTAATGCACAAACCAAGATTTAGTTGAAAAAAGTAAGGGGTAGTTGGGGATAAGAATATGATACCAATCAGTTGACTCTAGTTGAATAAACATCTAAGCACCAAAATAGGGAGCATAATTTGGGATAAAGGGACAACTAAGAGAAGAAATAGGTAATATATGTGGGTGAGGGAAATTAACCCTAATAGAAAAATAAGAAAAAATAATTTCATGAGATCGCTGACAAAATTTCGACACATGGATGGGTGAATAATAATAAAAAAATAATTAAAAAAAATATATTATTTTGCATGCAAAGTCAAGTGGCACTACCAAAACCTTCTATAAAAGAAAGAGAAAACTATCAAAAGCACACTTTTGGCACCTTGTTGTTAGACAGATGTCCTAATGCTAGTTTGCTTTTGAGTGACTACTATGCTTTGTCGTGATTTTGGTGTGAGTGAAATTCCATTGAGGGGGAACCTCCCGAGTTGAGAGCTCACCTTCACTCTACTAGTGTACCCATACCTTGTACAACCCCATTGTAGCTTAGGTTTCCGCAGGTAAGAAGAGTACCTAAAGAAAACATTGGGAGGTCAACCAATGAGTAAATAAAATCCATGGAAACTTGTCTTCAAGTCCTCATCCACTACATCAAAAAACGTGAGGATTCAGAAGTCCACATTTGAAGGTTCCACTTTGGGGTGAACGATACATATATGTAAACTTCAAGATTAAAAACTTTATAAATTTTCATAAAATGTGTATTGCCATGCAACATAATGGTGGTGTGATTTCCAATAGTTATTTGATAGAAATTTTGTAAAGTCTAGATGATTTAGTTAAATAAGTATTGAATGAATTAAATGATGGAATGAATTCCTTAAATAAAAAAAAATGCATTATGGGATAATTGTATAATTCATTATGGAATCATTTTGATATTTGTTACTTCATCCCAAATATGTACTTATGAATATGTCAATTTCCCGTATATGTATTAATATATTAAAATGTTGTTATATAATGGAGAAGTGAAATATTTCAAAAAGAAATAATGTATATGCATTAATTCCAACCACTTAATTTATATTAAAAGGATCCATTAATGAAGGCAGGTGGAAGTATAACATTAATCCTACCCATTAACTAATTATTATAGGTTTGCTTACATGAACATGAATATGAGTGTTGGGTTGTGTTATATACTTTCCATGACTAGCCCCAGTAGTGAAACCGGGGGGTTAGAGGGGGGTCGGAGCCCACCCTTCGTTGCGTCGATGCATAGTGGGGGGGTCATAAGGGGGAGGGGGCGAGGCAGCCCCCCCCCGGTACGGAGAGTTTAAGGGGGGCGGTAGCCCCCCTCTACGGGATCTGGGCAGCACCCCGAGAAAATGTTTTTTGGACCCTATATTAGGTGAGTGAACCTACCTATGGTTTTGTGCATGGTTTTCGCACATGGTTTTGGGCGCAATGGTTTTCGATCCATGGTATTTTGTATATCTGGTCAAAGGAACTACAATTATGTTCTAATCCAAGGTTAATGGATTGGGGTTTATGGATGCTTCGGCATGTATATATATGTATTGTAACATTGAAAGGAATATAATAAAAAATCAATTTGGTACACCCAGTTTTGGGATCCAGGGGAACATCTTGGTGTATATTTGTTTTATGTGTTATGCTCTCACCGTTGTTTATTTTTTGTGTTTTAGAATTCGTATGCAGGAAATTTATGTACGAGTTTAAAACCTACAATGAGTAAGGGATGAAATTTAATGGTATAAAATAAGGAAATTATGGACAATCCTTATGGTAGTGATAATTATTGTAATTCTCAAGTGTGCTAAGCAAAAGATTAATCAAACCTTTAACTCAAACCATCCTTTATAGAAATTGTGTTATATTGTGATGGAATTTGAGGTGATCCATATTTATGAAAGAAAGAAATGAAATAAAAATTTAAATAGAAATCCAGAGCTACAATGAAAGCTGAACTTCAATTCATTAATAACAAAATAATGAAACAGTTTACATGCAAAATGGAAATAAACTAGCTCAGGTGATGGTAGCTTATCTCTAAGAAGAGATGTGGTGACTACATACCTTTGAATTGTGTTACAGTAAGGCTTGGAGGCCTATTTATTATTGAGAAACTATGGAAAAATCTAAATATCCAAAAACCTAACCCTAGGAAATGAAGCATTGAAAGTTTGTGGGCCCCGTTCGGGTAAATTGGTACATCAAATTCTCAATGTCATAATTTTGGCATACGATATTCGTTTGATGCGTATGATACCCTGTTAGAAATACATATTCGAGGACTACAAATTTCGATTGCAAACCCCCATCACAATTTTTGGGTTTGGCCATTTTCCAAAAAAAACATCATTTAGGGCCTCAAAATGGCTCTTGAAGTTCGAGACCCAAATAACTGCTAAAAACAGTAAATTGTGCTATAATTAAGGATGATGAAAGAGATAATGGTGGGGGTCCAAGTGGAATAGGTGGGTGTCCACCAATATCCACCTGGATTTGTCCTCCCCCCTTAGGAATCAATGGTCCCCATTGCGTTGAATGCCTCCATGAGATGGTTAAACTTTTGTTGAACTTGGTCCCTGGTGAACCACTTTCCTTGGTGCAGGAGTTGGCCAACTTTGATAACCTGATATAGTTGGACATTTTACTAGCAAGTGTTCTTGATCTTGCATCCATCATATAATCAATTGTGGTTTGTTCCATGCAATTTGGGACTAGCTCTGTTGGTGTTAAATTTTCTGCGATGTCTGATGTGTCAAGCAATGGTGGAAAGTATGGTCAAACTCTATCCACATTGAACTCTTGGTGCAGGCCAAGGAATGGGGACATGTTGAGCTCAAAAGCAATGCCTCCCACAATGTTAGTGATGGTATAAGTCCTGTATCAGAGTGGTTTGAGCTTTTGATGAGATCTGGCAAGGTGTTTGTTGGGCCTTAGTTTTGGTTTCATTTTGCTCTAAGAAACTTACCTAACCATCTATTTATCATCCATTTTCACTCCATTTATTCCATTTTGATATATATTTGATGTCCTTTCAGGTATTTAGCTTTAATTTGTCAATTTCTAAAGCTTTTATAAAAGTTTGATTTTAAGTGCAAATTTGGCAATTTCAGAAATTCTCGTAATCACTCTATGGTTAATATGGATGCAGGCCACTTGAGAACGAATGGGATACATTAATGAGAAGCTTGGGAACTAGGACCAAGCCACCTATGCTTGGTTCCAACAAAACGAGCTTTATTAGGCCTATTTGGAGCTAGTCAATCATGACTAGTTATCCAGCAATCCCATCTAAATAGGGCAGTTTTGGGATTCCATGATATTTGTCATATTTCTTGGGATGAGGGTAGTGAATTCGAATTGAATAGATGGATTAGAGTAGATAAGTTGTTAGAGTGAATGTAGATCAAGTTGTTTCATGAGACTCCTTATTTAAGAGCCACAACTTTGATGGCTCATACATTGACTTATGATGCTTTTATGTTGTGATGCTTTTGGTTTGAAGAATTAATTGGAAGACTTGTGTTATTCTCATTTTGCTGCTCAATGTTATGGATGTGTAACTGATTTAAGCTTCTGATATCACCTCTCAAGTGTGCAAGGCAAGGGTGGAGGGCCCCCATCCCAAGCTAAGTACACTTCATTGTTAACTAGTTTTATTTTCTACAATTTGTTTAATGTAGAACTGGTTTTTCATGGCTTTATTTCAGATTGCTTCATGATTCATGAATGGTATTTGATTGCTTTAGTTGTTAGTTGATTCATCACTTTATTGAATTGAAGAAACACAAGTGTTCAAGTTGAGCATCTCTTCTGCTGAAATGATGAGTTACAACTAGTTTTCTTGATATGCATGCAAGTGGTTTTGTTATGGTTTTGAATAGTGAGATGAATAACTTATGATGAAATACTTTATGAGTCTCTTAAGTTAAGAGCTTCTTTCATTAACTTATCCATCTCAAATTCTTGACTTTAATCTCTGATTCATTAAGTAATAGTTGAAGCAAAGGTGGACTTCTTGAGTCAAGAACCATCTTAATATTCTTCCTCTACTGTAAACAAGCTGAATTAGAGTTATAGGATGTATTGCTTTTGAATAAATTATATTTTAAAGTTTGATTATATCTGATCTTCATACATAGTGAACTTGCCTCAAAGTATAAACAACCCGGATTGATAATAAATAATTGTGTTAATTTAGGTACATAAATTAGCCCAACATTTTGGCGTCGTTGCCGGGGAGGCAAATATCGGCATAGTCAATAGAAAGATAAAATTCAAAACAAAGAAAAACATTAGTTACATTCATTTTCTTTAATTATGTGTCTTTATGCCTAGATTTAGAGATCCTCAAGGTAGATTTATTAAAAACCCCCCACACATAGAGATAGGATCATCACACACACCAGTTACTGGTAATCCAATCATTGAGGAATTGGTAGAAAAACAAAGACTTGGCCAAAGATTAACTTTGATTGAAAGGAAAACTTTGCTAGCTTGGGAAGAAAAACAAAAACAACCATCAACTTCAGGTAAACAGAAAGAAACTATTAAAGGAAAACCATCTATTGTTCCATCTATAAGTCAACCTGATTTTGAACAACCTGAATTTTTTCCCAAATTTGAAACAACTGAGCCAATGGCGGAAGAAGGACATGGATCAACTATCCTAACTCCTGAACAACGAATTGAGTATGAAAGACAACAAAGAGAATGGAGGAGGAAAAGAGAGGAGGAGGCAAAACAAGAACATGATAGGAAGATGGAGAATGATCAGAAAATGCAAGAAGATGGTGATCATGAGACTACTTTTGGTTTTCCAATAGTAGACACAAGTGATATATTAGGAGAAGAAGTGAAAATGAAGAATATTCCACCTTCTGTCTTGCCAAATTTTTATGGAATGTCCACAGAGGATCCCGATGCTTTTATGTTCGAATTTGATATTTTATGTAGAACATATGGGTATACTGATGACGTCCATAAACTTCGTCTTTTTCCTGCAACACTAAAAGCAACAGCTTTAAAATGGTTCATGGGTTTAGGAGGACAAACAATAAATTCTTGGGATAACATGAGAAAAGTTTTCCTTAAAAAATATCAAGCTTATTGTCGATCTAGAGATTCTAAGGAAGATGTTTTTCGAATGACACAACAAGAAGATGAAAGTTTAGTGGAATATTTGGAAAGGTTTGCATATAATTTGCAAAAATCTAAACAACACTCTTTAAACCAAGATACCATTCGAACAATCTTTCTCAAAGGTGTAAGGGATGAATACCTTGACATTCTGAATGTAATGGGTAAAGGAGACATTTCAAATTTACCATTTGAAGAAATAGTGGAATTATGTCAAAAGTATTCTAGAGGAAGGTCAAAAACTGGGAAAAGAGAAGTAAGTTCAAAGGCAGCAAAATCAGCTGCAGGAGGGATCACGAGAGCTGAGATAGGAAGTTTATTGGAAAACTTTAAAACAGATCTCTTAAGTACATTAGGAACACAAGTGGATGTTCTTAAGGCAAACAAGAAGAAAGAAGAATAAGAACAAGCCTTAGCAATCTTTTGTTCCAAGTGTAGGAAGAAACATCCATTAAGAGAGTGCCCTTTGGATAATATCCAGGTATGTGGTCTTTGTACAGAAAACATTCCACAGAAAATTGTCAAAAATTGAAAGAATTGCAAATGAATTCAGTGGAAGAAGTGCCAGGAATAGAAGGATTTTATTATGTAGCACCTCGGAGACCATGGCAACCTAGGATGCCTCAGCAATCTCCACAACAATTCCCTCAACAAAGTTACCTCTATCCACCTCAAAATATTTGGACTCCTCCAATGCCATGGCAAGCTTGGCCTCCACAACAATATTCCCAACAACCTGCACAAGGTTGGAGAGGATATGGTTATGGGAATCAACCACCTCAACAACATCAACAATACCAGCAACAATACCAACAGCCATTTTCATATCCACCATATCCTCCATCCATGCCATTTCCGCAACAAAATTCTACATACCCGCCATCCATTCCATTTCCACAGCAGAATCCACCACCATTGTTGCCACAACCACAACAGTTACAGTTACCATCAAATCAACCCAGACCAACACAATTTCCAGCCCAACCGGTGGCCAATCCGAATAACAAAGTGGACAAATCTGCATACACTGTAGAGGAAGCAGCATATTTTCCAACATATTCTATTCTTCCTCTGAATGATGTCCATTTAAGGTCTGGTAAAGTGCTTAAAAAGGATTCTCCGCCAATTGTAGAAGAACCAACTGAACAAGGAGAATCATCTGAAACAGCACAAACTG
>APFE030076407.1:809-36763 GCA_000404065.3 Pinus taeda | reverse complement strand
TTACAGTTCTTTGCACTAAGGAGGCGAAATAATGCAAGAGAAGGGGGTTTTCACAGAAATACACTGACTACAGACAACAAAACTCCTGAATAGGACTGAAAATAGTGAGAAAAAACCACAGTCTGAAGGTAAAGTTAACCCTCCCTGACCATCACACCTGTTACATAGTGAAACCAGTATGTAGCGCACCTACTGCACTTGGGAAGTGCGATGCATACAGTCTACCTTGAAGGCAGGGTGCGATGGTACCAGTGCAAGACTTTAAACAGGTTTTCACTCACAGTTTGCAATTCAGCTCAAGTGCTGAGGCCGAGTAAGTAATTTTCAGTGTATGTAAAACACAAGGGTGATCTAAAGAGGTTACTAGAGCCACCAATTAGGGAAATTAGATTGCTTGCAGATCTATTGTTTAATTCATAAACAAAACACAGAGATAGACTAAAGAAGCATTGATCTACTTTTCATTTGTATAACAAATGTAGTTCGAAGGCTAGTTGGCTTGACTTCAAGCTCCGTCTGTAAGTTTGTAAAAGAAACAAGGATAGACAGGCTAACAAACAATCTAGTCGCTCCCCAGTGGAGTCGCCATTTTGTTACCGGGAATAGTGTCCACTTGAATGCTATTATTCCCACTAAGATGGTTGGCTATCTTAGAAACAAACAAGTAAAGTCTACTTTCGTTTCCTTTTATGAAAATAGACAAGAGGAGAACCAAGAAGACCGATCTTAGTCTTGCGCTCGATTTCCTCTCCTTCTTGATAGAGCTTTGCCGCTTCTTCTTCATCTGCGCAGCTTCAAAAAGAACCTGTGGAATCACAACAACAAACTACTATCGAAGAAACAAAGATCTATATTCATAAATAACACAGGACCAGATGTGTATTAACCATATAAATTCATATATAAACAAGTACACAAGAATATGGAAGAAAACAAGAATAGCTTTATTAAGATGAAAAGTAGCAAGAGGATTACAACCATATGTTCTGACCAGCATCATCCTCCAGCTAGGAAGTTGTTCTTCACCTCAAACAAATCTTAGATCACCCAACACTATGAATGTATGCCAAAAAACCAACAGCACTTCTCTATAAGATACAAAATTCCAGCCTCTGGATCTCTTTGATGAGGGATCCATATATAGATGATTACAAAGAGGTGAGTCATCTTCTAGGATCTTTATTAGTGTCCTCTCTCTGATAGTTCCTACTTCCACTTGGAGAATGATGATCTCTTACTCATCCCTGGTCAAAAACAGAGAGACAAGTGTCAGAGGGGAAGGTTTTGGAAGATTCCATGATCTTCCACCTCGCATTTTGTCCCTTCCATTTGTCCATTCTCGACCATCGCACCCTGCAGAGGAGAAATTCAGTATGCATCACACCTTGTACACTGGGAAGGTGATATGCATCGCACCCTCTGCATTGAGATTTCAGTATGGTCTAGTTTTGACCATTTATGAGAAGTGTTCAGTGGAGAACTTCTGGGAGATGATGTAATCATCTGACCCTGTTCCTTTAGGCAGTGAAGCAACACTTTTAGGGACTTAGAAGCCCCCAATTTATGGACATTTATGATTGGGGTTGAAGTGTCCAAAAATGTCTATAACAGTTGGCTCCTTACTCTTTATGTTGTCAAATCTTTAAGCATATGTGTATAATTTCATGTGTTATCATTGTTTATGATATGATTGAATACTTATGCATGTGACAACTATTGAATATAAATTTAATCAAAGTTAAATTTAGAGATGGATGCATAGTAGTGGTAGTTAATATTGGGTCAAGGAGGTCTGTGACAAATGGTATTGGAGCACTAAGTTCAAAAATTGCAGCCTAAGGGTCAACATACATCTGTAAGATATGAATGAGTTGTAGCTCCTAAACTAAGGCCTACACAAACAAAAGGTTTCAATGAATGGCTCAGTTATAAATCTGCTATAAGAAAAATATTCCAGAATCCAAAAAGGTTGAAATTAAATCTTAAAAGTATTTATTGGAGGAGGAATATATTATATATATATAATATATATTATATATGCATGTTGTATATTATATTGTTGTTGTCTATTATATATATATAGGAGGAGAGGGCATAACATACATATATACATATATTATATAATAATATATTGCTGTATGTATAATATATATGTATGTATGTCTATATATATATTATAGAGAGAGAGAGGGACATATCATTTATATATATATATTATATATATTATATTACTTGAAATCAAAGGTAATTTTGAACCAAATTTGTTTGGTATTATGGATTTTGAAACAGCTAAAGTTTGATATCTTAATGAGTGAAATCTCCCATATTGCTTGAAAATCATGTAAGTAACTGTGTTTCCCATTTTCTGAAAGGGATCACTTAAAAACATAATTAGTCCATCGAATCACTAGATATTTATTTATAAGGGACTTTTTTTATTCATTTTTAACCATGAAGAGAGAAACACAAAACCATAATTCCACCATGTTATTAATTAGGTGGCAAGAAGCCCTAATCTTTTGTGATGTGAATAACTAACCCTAGACTTTGTGATGGGAAGGCTACAAGTTTAATGATCTCTGTAGTTTTCTTTATTTTCCATGACTTGTTGACTTTCTCTACGGCACATTAGATGACTTGAATATTATATTATGTTGTTGATTTGATGACTATCTTCTATATGTCTAAGACATGTATTATTTGGCTCCCAACATGTCTACGCATCTCACGTTTTGCATACTCCTCATAGCTCACACTCTCCATGACAGTAGCTCGTTCTACTCATAACAATGGCTCACAATGCAATATGTGGTTTGCATTCCCTCTGTGGCATCGCTATGCTCAATGAAATTATTGTGACTCGCATCTATCTCTCTTAGATTTTCTTTAATATTTGTGACATGGACATAAACAACATATACTCGTGGACACAAAAAATAATGATGTTATTGGGATAAATTGAGCGACCATAAAAACATAATAATACAAACCAACAAATAATATTACATGGAAGAGTTAGAAATAAGATTCGTGGTTAAAACGTGAAATTTTAATTTAGAAACAATGAGAAATCATGGGAGACGATCAAAATAATATTGGTCAAGTTATTCAGAAATAATGATAAATCATGGGAGAGGACGAGAAAATATAAATATTTGATGAATTGTTTGCCTATTAGCCAAATAAACTTATTGTCTATTATTTTGTTTTTCATCTTTTACGATGATTACAAAAATGAAATCAATGTAGTATAAGAGAACTGAGGATTTGTTTGACAGTCTGGCCATGTTGTGAAAGGACATGGGAAAGCTTTACGGCCCCATGAGGGAGAGAGACAAGGTTTTGAGTTAACAAACACTAAATTTTGATCTTTCCATATTATTTCCATGTCATTGGCCTAAGATGGTGATTTTCATTCTTGTATGTATGAATTAATAGATTTTTGACTACCCAACATATTCTTTTGAATTCTACATTGTCAATTAAGCTAAGGTATCAATACAAACATCTAGCATTTTTGGGTGTCCAATCTCCAAACATCCACGTCGATTGCGATGTTGTCCAATTTGTTCGCTTCTCCCTCATGCTACTTGGTCTTTTGTACTTGTGACAGTACAATCCACCTTTGGTGTTTTTGAGTGACAGTTTCAAAGATGCATGGTTATATGATATAGACTTTGATATGATTCTACACGTTTGTAAACAAAAAGAAAAAATGTCTGGAGTGAATTTGCTCTGATCATTTCACTATCTTGTAGCATGTACAATTGTGTGTGTTGGATGGACCAAATAATCAAGTGACTCCACCGAACAGTTCCTTGGCATATAGATGTAGAGAGTTTCCAAAACCCTACATCATTGATTCCTATGGCACACTTGATTATGGAAGAAATTTAATTATATTAATATTAACTCCTATATAAATTAGTATGGAATAGAATTCTTATGGATATTATTAAATTTTATTGATTTATATCTAAATAACTTGAGTTATAAATGCAAATGGGTGTTAGATGCTAGTTTTATCGGTAAATTGAAAGCACAACACCACTTGATTGTCGGAGAAAATATGCAAGGTCAACTATTGTTTCCTTTTCTAAATTGTCGACTGTTTTTTTTTCCTTTTTTCATCTCAATGCCACTCTTGTGGCCTTATCTATTGATATTTAGGGTTTCGTGTGCGATGGCTTATCCAATTACAAATAATGACCATAACCATTCCAGGAAAAACAAAACTCATTTTCTATGGATTCTTCTATGGAAGCATTCATTTGGATAATGCTTATCCTTACTTGGACATGGACCAGTCGCACTGATAAAGGCTCGTTAATCTCATCTTCTTCGTGCGTGAATATTGAGTGTACACGGTGTCTACTCGATCATCTTGATCGATTTATAGTTTCTCAATATATATACTCTCCATACCCATTATTTGGTATTAATCTTCATCTCTTCTGTGTTTGGGGTCTTATGCTTTCAAATTCTTCCATGGGTGGCTTCTATGCACCAAAGCCAAAGGTGACTATCCTCTCATGTAGGTTGCATGACTGCACACATAATTGCAAAAGGAAGAAGTGGAAGTGATAGGTGTTTGGGTTTGGGAATTCATACCCTGTTCCACATTCTTTTATCAATTTTTCTTTTATCTAACCACCTCTACAATGAATTTCGAGTTTCTTCCTCGAGGAATATCCTCTCCTTGTTTGTCAAAGGTTTAATGGGATTACTGGGAATTCATGGCCAATTAATTGCTAATAGGAAGTTTCTAATAGGAAGCATTGGAGAGGCTTATTTAAAGAATGTGTTTCCTAGAAGAGTGACAGAGTTGAGTGGTTAAATGGATGTGGCGGTGGCATGAATTGGGTAAAATAGTGGTTTGAATGTTGTCTAATTGGTGGCAATGTTGTGGTTAACTGTGTCTTGTTGGTCTAATGATTGCATGCCTTATGTTGGGTCTTTTACCCTGTATCTATAGTTGGCGTGGCATTAGAAAAAGGAGAACAACAATTTGAGTCTAAACATGACGTATTTGAGATATTTGAGTTTGAATTATATATACCCTCTCTGGTTCAAAATTTTTGTTGAATTTTACCACAAGAAGATTGCAAATGTTACATGTTGATTGTGGGAACATGTTTTCCTATGGAAATTTTTGAGGTTGACTTGATACCTTGACTTGGCTCAAATCTATGGAGTATGTTCACCAAAGGTTGACATTTATCTTTTTAGTCATTGAAAGACAATTTTTGTGTCTTACAATCGAAAATTTCAGGGCATCTGGGATTGCAGGTCAACTTCATGGTGAAGCACCTCCATGCAAGCCTTCACTTAATTCTTGGAGGGAATTGGTCTAGATGGAATCACTTTCGAACAATTGACATAGTGCTTTTAGCATCACAGTAATAATTTCCCTCCCTCAAATTCTAGCCCAAATTTCTAGAGATACGATTGTGCATTGCTTGTTTTTTATTGTAATAAGCCACCTATGCCAACATTCTAACAAGTTTATTATTTATATCCAATTTATAGTAATCTTTGCACTTTATATTGAATTTCTAAAGTCTAAGTATTATATTTCATACACCATGATGGATAGCTATAGTAGCATTGCGGGGAGGAGAAACCCTGTAAGGTTATATTAGAACAAATAATTTTGCAATATTGTTATATAACATAGAACCTTACAGTGTTGTGATGGAGTAGAGAGTAATGCAAAGAAATGAAAACAATTAACATGTTTATTATTTTCAAAAAATAGAAATGGTCAACCATAAAATGGTTATTGTTTTATTGTGCCTACTTAATAAGTGTTGGGAATTATGTGAAGATTAAATTTTTATTTCATTATATGTCGTGGAAGTTTCTCCCAAAACTTAAGTTCTTTTCAAATGCTCTTGTGAGGGCACAAAGACTCTATACCATGATTTAAAATTGGTTTAAGATACTTACACATGATAGACCTAACTTTAGATGTTCATAGTCGAGATTGATGAATGAACAAATTTGAAATAATTGTAAGGTGTGATTATTGAGAGTTTTGATGATGAATTTTGGTGGTGAGGTCATCATGGCTTATGAAAATGAAAGCAAGTGTTCAAAGGAGTAATGGTCGATAACGAATGTTTGGATCCTATGTGTAACTGCATGCCAATAGGTCTCTTCTTACATATTGTCATCATATTATTTTGTTCATAATAAAATTAAATTATGAGTTGCACGATTGTTATGCGTACTATAATCAAGGACATATCTTAATAGAATGAAGTTATACTTATAAGATATCTTAAGGGAAGAAAGTTGAACTCTTATGAGGTAATTGGCAAACAAAAATAGATAAAATGACAAGTTCTCTTTCCATATATCATGGTCAACACGAGGAAATATTAAAATAAAAGTATATAGATGGAATCTATATAAGTCATAGGAAATAATTTCATGACATTCTATTAAAAGTATCCGAAATTGATGGTTAATTAATTGGTTTTCAACCTAGAACAGATTCTTAAGGTTTTATGTTCATGAAATTCCCATGAAATGTCATTAAGCTCATGAATGAAAGGTCTATGTATGTGGCATGAGACTATGTATTTTTAAAATTGTCTTTCAATTTAATATTTTTGTGTTAATTGGTGCATCTACATGTAATGATGCAGTTCATTTTGGATGTGGTTTTTCCACTGGTTGAACTGTTTAATTCACCCTTATGGGGAAAATGCTTCAAGCATACACCATTAAAGGGAACTAAACTTTACCAGGTCATTATTCTAATATTCAGTAGCAACATTCATATGTGATTATATATGCATAGTTTGGAACCTACAGGTTTCTTTTTGAATAAAGCAATATCCTAATAATTGTAATTGAGATATGTAAGAGGCGCAAGTTATATTTCCAATCTAGACTGAACTAGGGTCAAAGTTGTGAAGTGTATGCACACATGCAATATAACTCATTGTATACATGTTGAAGAATACATTATACATTAATAATTTCATGACCTTCATAAATAGGTCAATGGGACTAGTACCCAAAAGTACATCTAGTCTAAATACATAATAGGAGTATAAAATAAGCTCCTAGTGCTTCTCGATATTCTCTTGAAATGATAAGAGTAAAATAATATGTCTGCTTCTACTATATATAAACAAAGTATGCATTCTTTATGAGAATAGAAATGAAAAAAAAAAATAGATATGGTGGTGTTGGATGCATTTGAAGTAGAAATAGAGAAATTTAGAGCATCATAATGGCTAACAAGAATTGGACACTAGATTTGGAACATGACTTGTCTGAATTAATTAACAAATTGTGGGTGAACCAAAAGGCTTCAAATTAGTAGAGATTATGATGATGTAAGGATCTTATGCTAGTAGTAAAATAATGCATGCATCAAGTAAGGTGTGACATATAAAATGTTCTAGACAATGAAAAGAGAGGATAACAAACCATGCAACAATTGTTTCTAAACTAATAGGATGATTCCACCATATTTATGGCTAAGTGGTATTGGTAATTGAGATTTTTGTAGACAAAGATGTTTGGTATCTAGCAATATATTCAAATTAATTCACAATCATAGAATCTGGGATGCAAATTTTATACCACTATTTCCTGCCAAGCAATATTGGAGAAATCTACCTGTCGGCTTGTATTGATAGTGTTGCTTGGCAACATAACAATTGCTGCATAACGACGTGGGAATTCATGTTAATGAATTTGACAATTGATAAATGATTTATATTCTCTTATCTTCATGGGGTGATTTAATGTTGAAGGTGAGGTGTCAACATGTAAATGACCTAGGTTCACACCCTAGTACACATAGTGCCAAAAAGCTTAGAGGGGGTGAAATTGAGAACATTGTAACATTCACTTATGATTCATGTATAGATGTATTTACGTGTACACTGATTATTCGATTAATTCTGGATATACATTGAATTATTCATGACCATCAAGGTGTTGGGAGTAGTGTTAAAAAGGAGCAAACAGGAAATCATATGGCATAACTAGATTATGTGTGGTGTACTTTGGAGTACCAAACAATTAATTTCTTGGTTGAATACGAGGTTAAGGTTGTTATTGAACTTCAAATATTATGTTGAAGGCCATACTATATTAGCTATCAAAATATTTCTCTATGATTGGGTGGAGGTCATATTCCACTGTTATTAAGACCTTGTCTAGTGAAAGATTCAATCCCAAAACTCAATGTTATTGGTATTGTAAAGTTGTATTATGCATAATTACCGTTATGTTATCATTTTACTGAAATTTTCTTGCAACCACAAGACACATGAAAGGAATTACCTAAACAAGAGCACTTGAATACTTTGACATAAAATTATTCATTTATGCTCTAGTTGTAGAAGTTGAACAAGTCCATGAATTCCTTATTCTCCAATCAACAAACCGAGCATGGTTTTATTGGATTTGCCTAAAGTTAGTGTGAATAAATAAAGGAATTTTTGGAGACATGTGGATATGGTACGTGTCGTTCATGTGATGATATGGACATTTGGTATTGTGTACACATTGTACAGGTGGTACTTTGTACATGTGGTACATGTGGTATTAGTGTGGATGCATGTATTTCATGAGGTTAGAGACATGTATAGTTCTATGTGTGTAATGCACATGGATGAGGAGAATGCATTGGGTGTTTGTCTGGCGTGGCAACTAATCCGGAGTGCGTGCATAATAAATACATAAGTGGAAACTAAGGATTGATTAAACGAAAAGTATATGTATTTTATTTCAGTTTTAGTATGCATCTGATTTATGATTCTGGTCTATGACGATTACATGTGATGTATGATTGGGTTATGATGGTTACATGAGATTTATTATTTTGATGGTTATGTTTTGAGCTAAACCAATGTGATATTTGTATACATGTGGATTGGTCAAATGTGCTAGTTTGACTTCTTGCAACTAATGCAGGGAGACTGCAAGAAGAAAGTGTTCGGAAAGAACACAAATGCATTGGAAGAACATGAATTTCTCCATATTATTTCAGTACAATGAAAATGAGGAATCATAATTAAATGGCAAGCAACATTAACCCAAAGTTACTCAAATAGTAGTATTGTTATATCAATTTATGGCATTAATTGTGGTAAACAAAATTGAGTTTTTGCATTTGAAGTCTCTCACAAATTGATTGAAACAAATGTTACAAGTAGAAATGGAAGAATATTTTCTGGTATAACTCCTTTGTAACCTATGTATCAGAAGATTTGATTCAAGTGGCAAGGCCATGGGAACTTGTAAATTCAGAAACAACTACTCGTGAACGAGTACATAAATTGTAAGATGTAGTAATACACCAAGGACGATGTAAATTTAGAGGGGGGATGTGTAACACCCCTCCATTGTATGTAACACTTTGTTGTGATCATGTCGGACCTAAGCTAAGACTGAGTTGTAATAGAAAAGCTAGGTATGAGGTGTAACAATGAAAGTAAATACTTTATTATTAAATAAATAAATATAATTTAATCACTTGGAAAACGAGACACCAAGAGATGAGATTCTTGCCAAATAAAATCCCATTGGTGAATGGAAATGGATAATTCTTTAATGATAATACTTCTAGATCAAATTCTAGATAAGCTTAATGGAATGGGAGATAAATATCCATTAAGTTACTTAGCTGGAGAAAGATGCTAAGTTTAAGAAAAAACATAAAAGCGTTGCAGGAGAGAAAGGAAATATTTTATGGGAAAATACATAAAAGCCTTGCAGGAGAGAAAGACGAGATTTTATGGTAAAAGCATCACTAGAGAGAAAGGAGATATTTTCTAGGAAAAGCCTGGGCAAATGGATAAAAATATCTATTCAAAAGCGGGACACTGCTAAAGAAAACCATATCATGAAAGAGGGTATTAAATACCCATTGAATAAATCAATAGGAGGCAGTTGATCCATGGCAAGAACTCTCGTCTTGGGGGTGAATTGGAGGGATTCAATTCTAGGTTGGGAGGCGGTGCTCGATTTTTCCAAGTGACATTCTTTCAGCTAATCTAGTTTGATTGAAGTGCATAGGATGCTCTGTATGTTGGCTCCTTACTCTTTATGTTATCAAATCTTTGAGCATATGTGTATAATTGTATGTGTTATCTTTGTTTATGAGATGATTGAATACTTATGTGTGTGACAACTATTGGATATAAATTTAATAGAAGTTAAATTTAGTGATGGGAGCATAGTAAGTGGTTGTTAATATTGGGTCAAGGAGGTATGTGACAGATGCCAATTCATGAGTTTTGTTCATCTTTGTGGACAAAAGAAAGAGTACGATCAAAATCCATAACATTAGTGTCAAGTTTCAGTCATAAAGATTAAATGTCAATTGAAAACATTAAACATTTATTTAGTGACCAAGTGTATCTTTCTCTGCCATGCATAGGTTTTTATTTTTCAATTGTTTAAAATCTCCAACATTGAAGTCAATCACAATTTTTCATGAAAGCGCCGATAGTCTATCAAGGATAAACACCAAAGAGTTCATTGACATAATTTTAAGGGACAAATTGGAGATGAGTCATATAAAATGTAGAAATTATATTATAGACCTGTTGTATTTATTTGAAAAAAAATGGGGAAAAGTCCTTGTAATTTGCTTATATGTGGAGATTTTTGTAATATTGAAGGGGTTTGGCTCTGAGTGAACTATTTGGCTACATTGCATCAATTTTTGTTAATATTGAAAGAATATTTTCAGGTAGAGGATTGGACAGTTTTTTTAAATATTCTTCTAATGGCATTTTATGGTCTATTTTTCCAATAGATTTATCTCTTTCTTTGTATTTCATTATTTTGTAATTTCTTTAGTATTTGAATGAGTGTACAAAACATAGAATTCATATTGACATTCTTTGTTTCATTGCTTTCAAATATGATCACCTTTCCTTTCTAAAATTAACACAAGCTTCATCCATTATTTGATGCCTTGTTTTAATGGACTGTGCTCCTAAATTCACCCACCATACTACAACAATTTGATGTCTAGTTGAATGTTATCTACCTCACCATTGAGAACTACTTGTTCAATCAGTTATGCCTTCAAACCTTTGATTGATATCTCATTTATTACTCCATGCCCAATGGATTTTTTCTTAGCCCTACTACAGTCATTTTGAAATCATTCCTTACATCCATTATATTCATTAAGAACTATTTGTTGTAGTTACATTGAGTGAGTGAGTTTAAGAGAGCCATCTCTAGGTTAGAAGGGCTAGATTCCAATAAAAAATATTGGTTTTAGGTTACCTTAGGATTTACCTTTCCACATCTCAATAAAATTTTGAGTGATAACACTTCTAATGGATGTTGGAGAACTTGCTTGATGAGTAGAGGCTTCCTTCCAGTGGTGGTTGGAAAACTAGTGAAGGTGGTGGCCTTCTGTAGGTGGTGGGAGTGGTGGATTTTGAGTGAGTGGTGGCTCACATTTTTTTTTAGTAGAGGATTACACACTCGTGGTATCCAGTGACTATGTAAAGATGAATATTTTGAATAATAATAAAACAAAGACGAAGATTATCAGTCGATGGTAGTTTTTACCCTTTGGTTTTCCACGTTATATCTTGTTTCTTGTTATGTGTGATGTTATTGTTGGTTTCTCCTATGTTTATCTTCTTTTATATTCTCATGGACATGTGCTTAGATATGCTACTTATATGATCATGGTTATTTTATGGGTTTTTTATATATTGTGATGGTTGCTAAAAATTGATGATCAAGTTATTGTGTATGAAATGGAAAAAATGGTAAAATTGATCTATAGAGCACAATATTGATTCACATCGCCCCCCCCCAACCCCCCTGCTCCCCACTCCAATAATTATTTTTCATGCTTCAAACATGTTCCCCATTCTCGCGCCTAAGGTTAGCAGGATACTAGTCTTTGTGCCTAACACTGGGGAGATGCAATTATTCATGCCTACAAATAGGGGATTTATTTTGTCCTGATGCATAATACATGAATCAATGAGCTACAAAATCTATGATGAACCATATTGTGAATCAATCATCTATCAAGTATCCACTCATTCTCTACATTGATACCTCATTGACATAAAAGCACACATTTTTCAAGATAGGCATTTTAATATTAAAAGTAAGAACATGTGCTCTGATATAAGCACATTGAAGTATCTTCAGATTTCTTTGGATAGAATTAAGCTTCATTTCATAGGCCATCAATTCGCTAATTGTTTCTCTCATTCGATGGATTGTAGGTACAAGAAAAAATATACCTGCCAAATATAACTTCATCAAGAAAGGGAAGTTTAGGTAGAGAGGAGGAATGTAAGGGATCTATTACATCTAACAGATTGAGATCAACTAAAATTAGAAGAAAATTCCATAAACAGATTAAATGTTTCTTGCTTAAGGTGGATCATGTTCTTATGATGTTGAGAGCAGAGATGACTTCATGGTGCCCTTAAGGTATAAATATCTAGTGAAATGATGGGTTCCTAAGGACATTTCTCAAGTAAACATTGATTTTTGTCTCAACGAGAGGATATATTGCGTTTCTCCATCATTGTTACATGGTTTGGGACTATTTACCATGGATGGTATAAAGGTTTGTTAAAAAAGATTAACTAAATTGACAGAGTTGTTCCAATTATAATGATGGGATAAGGCTGGTCCAACACACACGAGGTATGAGAAGGTATAGAGTGGCTTCAAACTATATACAACTAAGAGACAATGATAAAAATAAAGGATCATATATGTATATTGATGGAAGGCCAAAATCATAAGGGAATATTGTAGTGTTTATAAATAGTACACAATCGAGGATAACAAATAAGCAACCAAATTGCATATTTGAGAGACATGAAGGAAACCATGTATTTGTATGTGCAATAAAATCAATAACTTTAGGAGAAGAGTTATTGATCATTTACAGCTTGAATTTAATAGTTACAGAAATTGTTGTTATGGGGGAAGTATGTAACCTCTCATTAATGATGTAACACCCAATTATTTCCCAAAATGTCTACAATTGTAGACTCCTCTTTCTCTGATACGGTTGTTTTCCACACAGAGATATGGAAATATATTTTCAGTCTATAAACTTCAAAGAATATATATACGTTTCTATGCTTCACTTATGACTATATAGCGTGCTTACCCAGGAGCCATTGACGTTGTTAAGAGCCACTGCTTCTGTGGTGCCTGCCTTGTGAAAGGCGAGGATGAGTTATGTACTGATATGGCAGAGCACATCGTGAATATCGTAGCCTGTGATTGGATTATTGATGTCCACCGCCACTTTGCTTCTCTCCTCTCGTGGAAGTGGAAGGGTCATTTATTAATTCCTTTTAACGGAATAGGAATATCAGTGAAGCTAATGTGAAGAGAAGGCACATCAATTATGATGGGATGGATAAGAGGAAGGGAAGGATGATCCATTTAAAAGATGGGAGTTAAATATCGAGTGGAAGAGCTGCAACTTTGGTTGGGGTTCTCAGCATGTGCGTGGAAACTACATATCTACAATCTGGCATAAGGATATTAGTCCCATATCCCATATTAAATTATCTTTAGACCCTCTAGTGAAAGCTTGGGAAGATCTCCCACTATGTGATAAATTTAGGAAGAGGGACCTATAATCCACATATAGGGTGATATAGGATGAGACACATGGGAGGCAACATGTCAACCATACCTCCAAGCACTAATGCAAGGAGAGGTGCCAAAAAATCCTCTTATGGGATAACAACATCACTAAGTGGCCTCCAAAGGAACACATATTGCCATTGTTGGCTACCACCTCCGATCCTATTTGATATTTATTGTCTCATGGTTTTCATCCTTGCGTAAAACCAACTTTCTCTATGATTTTCCTGAGTCCATTCGATCTACATTTTATCCATTATGCGATGTTTTCATGGTTGGAATGTTCGACCTAAACATTGCAACCTCTAGGACATCATGTTTGGTCTTCCATTCTATCTAGGATGACTCTTTCCACATCAATGTTGAGACTGGAATGGTGTAACTCTTACTTGCAAGATTCACTTTTATGCAACTAGCTCACAAAATAGAAGAAAAGATAGATCAACGACTTCAAAATCATCCTCTTCGAGGGGGAAACCTCCTTTACATTACACAAATGAACAATTCTTGGATGATACAAATGACAAGACCTCCTTTCTATATATAGCAATCTAAGGTGTCACAATATAATCAGAGCCTACATAACAATAATATTTTAAGGGGACAACAATAACAATAGTGGGCTTCTATGGAGCAAAATAATAACAATATGGGGACTACATGGGCACAACAATACAATAAGGGGGTTGCACTAATAACAATAAGGGGCTACACTAGTAGTATAGGGACCTAACATGCCCCTCTCCTCCAAAAACGTGTTGTCCTCAATTCTTGAGTAGTTTTGGATGATTTTGTATAAAAAAATTATCCTCCCATGTGTAATCTTCAGCGGTTAAGTTCTTCCACTTGATGAGATAGTCTGAAACTGATCGACTTCGTAGTTGTCAAGTTCTTGATTCTGTGACTACTTCAAGTTCCAATATGAGTTTACCTTCCTCATCAAGTTCTGGAAATATTGTTTGAACTGGGAGCTTGTCACCTATAATTTTCTTTAAGCATGAAACATGGGGAACTGGGTGCACTGGATAAGATGCAAGAGCTCCAATTTGTATTCCATAGTACTAATATTTTCCAACACCTTGTAAGGACCATAGTACTTTGGTGATAATTTCTTATCCTTCTTTGCTTGAGGGACATTTGTTTGTATGGTTGTAGTCATAAAAATATACAGTCGCTTACGTCAAAACTTCTTTCACTATGATGTTGATATGCCTTTTGTTTCATTTGATTCTACACCAAAATGAGGTTATCCTTTAAAAGTAGGAAAATTTGTTGTTGATGCTCAATGTAATATTCCACTTCTTGAACCTTATAATGATTGTCCAAGACTTTTTGGAGATCTGTAGTAATAGATGATTTCGCTATTTGAACCTCTAATGAACATAATTATGCAATTACACCCCATTTTTCTTTCTTTAGAATATTTTTCATGCCATTAGAGTTGATTATCTTTCATGGTTTCCCTATTATACCCCTTAATTCAACTTCCTTTCCTTCCCAAAAAAAATTCAAGAAAATTTCTTGAAAATTAAAAGCTATCATACCCAAAGATTCTAACCGTTGGACTCCTAATACAACATCAACACCACCCATTGGAATGGAAAACATTGGACTATTCAATACATATTATCCCATGGATAGCTTGATATTATGGCACTTTCTAGAGCAATTTATGGTTCTTCCATTTGCAACCATCACTTGACACTCTATTGTTGGATATAGGAAGCAATTTAATTCCTTGGCTATCTTACAATGAATAAAATTATGGGTAATACCTTAATCAATCAACATTATTACCTTTTTATTCTTGATATGTCCTTCTATCTTAAGAGTTTTAGGAGTGGTGATTCCTATCAATGCATTACAAGATCTTGTCGAATTCATTTCTTCTTTCTATTGGGTCGTTTCCTGGTGTATATCCTCTTCTTTTGACGTTTCTTATTCCTTTTCTTCCTCGACTTCCTAATCTATGTAAATTAATTTCTTCTCAGCACATTTATGACCTTTAGTGTATTTTCTATCACAATTGTAACATAGCCCTTGTTCTTTTTTATTCCAATTGTTGTGGTGTCAACCTTGTAGGTTGTGGAAGTCTAGGAGCAACAAAACTTCCATCTTTACAGTTGTGAGTGGTAGGACTCCTTGTTGCCATAATTTTTCTTTCATTTTTTCTTGTCAGCCTGACTGCCTTCTCAAATGGATCGGGTTCCCAAAGACAAACCTCATGTTGGATGTTATCCTTTAAAGTCCCTATGAAGACATCAATCCTATTCTCCTTTGGAATATTATTTACCCTTATATTCAATTTTTGGAAGTCTTTGATGTGCTCTGCCATTGAACCCTTTTGTTTGAGATTTATAAGTTGGCTAAAAAAGGTGTTGCTCTTTGTATCCTCATAATGTGTTATCAGTTCCTCCATGAAAATTGATTAGGTGACAAGTGGTTTATGAGAACAAATCCCTCTATACCATACAAACTAATTCAATTCTAAATATAAAGATGCAATACGTACCTTTTGTGGTGGTTGCACATCAAGTAGATCAAAATATTGCTCCATCTATAGTATCCAAGTTACAGGATCCTTTCCATCCAAGTTCCTCGTATCTATATTTGGAATATGGTGGGTCTTCAATCTAATGTTATAGTCTACGAAATAATGATTAACATTTCTTTTGTCTCACCATGAGTTTCCTCTACTACCTTTTCGCCATTAGGAAGTATTTCTTGTAGCAACTTTGTAAAACTTCCCTTCAAACCTTCCATGTCTTTCTTCAAATCTTCAATGTTGCCTTTTAGTTTTTCTTCTATACAATTGATGCCATCTTTCAAACCTTCCATTTCTTCTTTTAAACCATTCTTCGAACCATCCATCTTAGCTTCCATTTGATTTTTGGTTACTCTTTGTGAGACCGAAATTTGTTGCACTTGGTCTCGTAATTTCAATATATCATGTTGTATTTTTTTCTTATTCTTCATGCATCATGGTAGAACTTTCAGGTTGCTTACTAGGTGTTTCCATTTGCTTTCTTCAAACCATCAATTAATGAAATTTATGCTTCACTATTTTCTTTGAATCACTTCAAACTAATTTTTCAAAATAAACTTATACAAATTGTTTAAAAAATACCCAAACAACTACAGTCTTTCATCTTTGTGTCACTTTTTTTCGAAATTTTAATCTGATGCTCAGAGAGAGAGTTATGATGATTTTCCCAAGGTCACGTGTTTGAGATGGAATTCAAGAGCCTGGAAAAACCCTAACTTCATGAGTTCATATCTCTGAAAATATAGAGATATACGATCTGAAATTCGGAGACTATTGTTCATCAAGCTTTTAGCTCAAATGGGTTCTAGTTCTAGCTTTTGAAGCTTCATAGAAAAATGTTATAGCAAAAATTCCATGATGACCTATTTGAAGGAGCGAAACCCTAGAATCCAAGGCTCTGATACCAAATGTTATGCAACCAACTCACAAAATAGAAGAAAAGATAGATCAGTGACTTCAAAATCAACCTCTTTGAGGGTGAAACCTCCTTTATATTACACAAATGAACAATTCTTGGATGATACCAATGATAAGACCTCTTTTCTATATATAGGAGTCTAAGGGGTCACAATATAATGAGAGCCTACATACTAATAATATTTTAAGGGGATAACAATAACAATGGTGGGCTTCTATGGGGCACAATAATAAAAATATGGTGACTACATGGGCACAATAATACAATAAGGGGCTACACTAGTAGGATAGGGACCTAACATTTACCCTCTTTGTGGGATATTTTTCTTCTTCTACCTTCTCTCATTTGTGAACAGTTTAGATGCATGGGTCTTTGGCTTGAGTTTTCCATCTTGGTTTGTCTACTTTTTTCACTTATTTTTCCAGCCTTTATTTGGCCCCTCCCTCTTTAGCATTATTGCCTACTTCACACTATAGTCTTATTCACAGTCTTGCTCTTGTTCCTTATGCATCTTCCATGTTGATACAAAGACATAAGTTCCACATTGGTGTCACATGTTAAGGCCTGTGGGGGCTCTCATGCTCACTAGTGAACCGAATCTTCCACTAACCTTTATCACTTCCAAACACCACTTGTTATTCAAGCTATGCTCAAGGAGGAAGAAAGAGATATTATTAGTGGGAGAGGTTGTTGTTTAGATGTAGACATTGTAGGGGAAGTGGAGGCTAATGTCCCTAGCACTAATCATACTTGTAGAACACGACTAGTTCTTGTAAACAATTGAACTATATTGAAAAGTGAAGACGTTATTATGACGAATCTTCCTATACCACAATGATGCTAAGGAGGAAATTTTCCTATTGTTGAATGATATTTAACCATTTGTAAAATCCATGGACTATTTCCTCCAAAGAATTGAAGACGAACTCAACCTTACACTTGAGCCAATAAACTCTCTCGTTAATAAAAAAATCTTGTTGAGGTGATCCCTTTTGATTTTTCTCCATCAGCATAACTTACTGCAATTTTTATAGTTCTCCCTCTAGGAATTTTTATTTACATGCATATATCAACTGATAGGCTAGATGATGGAGATATTTGGACCAGACATTTAGATTTTTTTTTCTCTCTATTTTTGAATCTCCATGTATGATTATCTAATAATATAAGGTTTTTCCATTAATCTGGTTTCCCTTTAGCAAAATTAGGCAATATCAGGACTATGGTGTGGTTTTTTGGTGTGTGTGTGTATATATATATATCAACTATATGTATATATATGGATACAGAAAGCAATGAGAATAAAAAAAAGTATTATTACACGATAGGTTTTTTTGTGTACTCTAATCACTTTAATATGGAGTTGATGCTTAACACTTTAGAAAATATCAATAACATATTTTTTTTTGGTGAGTCTTGAGATGATTGGCATGTCTGACTTGTGGCTTGAGTAGTTGTGACCGAGGGGCATCTAAGCCATCAAAACCACTTAAAGATTGCACTCGGCATGGGCCACACCAACCCTTAGCATGGCTAGATTTTTTCCCATGGAGTTTTGAATCGATAATAACAAAAAATATTTAATGTGAGTAAGAAATAAAATATTTCATCATCTAGTAAAATATTTCAATATTAATTATATATAATTTAAAAGAGCAATTAAAATTAAAAAATCTATTGAATTCATATCTGATGTGTTTTGTGTATGTATATATATATATTATATAATAGATATTATTATTTATATATATATATAATATAATATATATAATTATTGAAATGACACTAAAAATATCTCATTTTAACAATTCATGCATGTTACTCAATAGGAAAATTTGATACTCCTTTTATACTCCATATATAGTTATAACATTTTAATGAATGTTTTTTAGTCTAAAGGATATGTGTAAATCCTTCCATGCTTAATATGAAGTTGGCATGTTGTGTACGCACACACTAGATCTATCATGCATTGATATATCAAATTCCTCGAGTTACAAACTTCATTTAGAATGTAACACTTGTTGTATAACCATCTACATATTTAGAATTTGTTATTTATTAAAATGCTATTTTGATGCATATCACATTCACAGCTGAACATTGTGATTTTTATTTTCTAGGTTAACATAAGAGGGAGTTAAGAAAATTAAAATTATGATCCAAAGTTAGTTTATGATGTCAATTTTATTTTTACAATTTTAAATAACCTTTTTTTTTGCCTTGGAAGGCACATTGTACACCCCATCATGATATAGATGTGTAATTCATTTTGTGCTCAACTTAGGGTTGATACTTCTCTCTTTTTAAATAACAATTTTATATATATATATATATATTCTCTAAATAAAACACCAATATAAACTATCATCAAAGAAAAAAATAAAATACATATTTGGTTACTTTTATTTAAAAGCATTAAAAATCAATATGAAGGAGATGTAATTGCTTTAGTGCTTAACAAATAATTTACATATAGTATTTAGAAAGAACTATTAATAACAACATAATTTTATATCAATTTTAAAAATAAAGATAGAGTAATTAACTTACATAGATAAAGGAAACCTATAATATAACATCAATCAAAATTTTTAAATTACTTTGAATACCACACCCACTCACTCACACACATATCTCTCAAACCCCAACATTTTTTATTTGGATACCCCACCCACTCACTCTCACACACATATCTCTCAAATCCCAACATTTTATTTGGAGGAATTTTGTGTTCTGGGGCCCTAAGTTCGACATTAAACCTAGTTAATGTGAGATCTCTTTTCAATCATGTTAATTTAGTCCAGAGATGTTTGTATTAGGAAGAATAATGCAAATATTGAGTAAAATTCGCCTAATTGACATCATTAGTATTTAGCTAGAGGAAGTTTGTATTAAGTAGTCTCAATTTTAAAGAAAAATAATGAAATATATAACTTTAAAGCTTAACATATTTAAACTATATTAATGAAGCTAGAAAAATAAATCTCCCCAAAAATATAAAAACTAAATGCATAAGATCAAATCGCTTTTATAATAAATTAAAACATATAATTTACTAACTCTCAAATTTAACATTACTTAAAATATAATTATAAATTTTTTATAAATATATATTATAACTTTTTTATTTTTTTTTCAAGCAAATCCATATTACAACAACTAAATACAGTAATCTCAAATAAATTTACTAAAACAATTACTCCCTTGTAGTCTTATATACCAATTTAAATTTCTTCTATAAAACTACGTGAATTTTAAATACCAGATGCTCCTTCAAATCTTATCATATCTATATCATAAAGTCGGGTGTATCATAAAGTCGGGTGAGGATTCAATGAATTTGATGGAATACATAACCTCCAAAGTTGAACATATAGAAAGGAAATCTGTACTGTAAAGTTGAACCCAAATCCGATGTGATTTGTAGTATATAAGTACGCTGCATAACCTCGTTTTTTGGCCAAAAGATACTCATAGGTTCAAAAGTTCATTTTAGAAATATGTTCGAAACGGTATGGAATTTCGCGGGGTATTTGCCTAATTTAACTAGGCGGATGAATGGCTCAGAAAGTTGTTTTTGCAGGGTATTTGCTTAATTTAAATAGCTGGATGAATGGTTTAGAAAGTTATGGAATTTTTGATTATATTTACAAAAAAGTTGCAAAGATTTTTGTAAATTCAAGTTATGGTTGTTAAATTTTAAAATTTTAAGTGTCTTAAATGTTTTTAATAGTGCTGAATTTATTTCCACCATCAAAAACATGATTCAAAACCTGCCTTTTTAAAAAATTTTGAAATTTTTTACGAAGATTCTAACCATTTTTTATCTTCTGTACCATCCTCCGCAACTCCGCAACTGTAAATGATTCCCTTAATTATGACCGCACAAATTTTTTTGTAACATCACTCACTACAGTATTTGTTTATTGTTTAACATGCTATCATCATGCAAGGATTCAAATGATACTCTGAATCCACTTTATGAGATATTATTTAGTGTTGTTTGGATCTAAGTCAAAAATGTAATTCTTTTTACAGGTAAGTAATAGAAATCTATGTTTTTCTAATTGAAAAAAGATAACAAAATTGTTTCACAGTTTAAGAGACACGTAACAAAATTGTTAGATATGAAGTTATGAAAACCCTCCAATTTGATTTTCTAAGTAGTAAGATTCCATTTTTACTATTGTACTAATTATTGATAGTAACTAATAAATAAGGTAAAAATATAAATTAAAATGACTATATATATTTATTTATCTATATCCTTATTAATAATTGGGGTTGTATATGCTTTCAGTTAGATTAAGTTTTGTTTAAATTTGGCAAATGTATAAAAAATTAAGAGACATATATAGCCTTCATTAATGGGCGTATACACTGGTAAATATTAATTACCAATAAAATGACCATGCATATTTATCAGTCTATACACTTATTAATGAGTAGAGTTAGTTGTATATACTCATCACTAAATTATGTCTTTGATTAAATCACATTGTGGACATATACAACACTAAGCATCTAAACGAATAAATATTAGTTATATATGCCCATCGCTAAATTATATCTTTGATTAAATCTCGTGAAAGACATATACAACCTTGCATATTAATGTACATATAAACTCATAAATATTAATATTAATGCCCAAACAAAACCGCCATATACATATTTATCAATGGATGAGCTCATTAATATGAGGGAGGCATATACAACTCTACAAATCAGTCATACATATTTATCAAAAATACATGCTCACAGCTAAATTATATCAAAAATAAACCTAAACATATATAACTTTGCGCATTAATAGACATATAGACCGATAAATTGACTCTGAAACACACGGTGGTGTACTGTCTAATTAAATATTGCTGGCTCAACAGTACGGTCATCAGTGTACCTAACTATTCCACACTTTCAGTTGCGTATTCAAAATGTGCACAATTATTGACTCTGAACGTTCGATTTTGCTTTGAATTTTCAAATGAAGTGCAACTTTTTCTTTATTTGTTAGATGCTCTATATATATAGAAAATAAAACAATATCACGTGGAAGGTACACGAAGTATCGTATGATTGCACAGCGGGCATTTGCTATATAATATTCTTGCTCTCCTTTCTTCTACTTGCAAGTTGCAGGGGCCTCCATTATTGAGAGTCTACCATATTTTCAGTGCTATAGCAGTTTATCAGACGAGTTGTATTGTATGCCATATATTCTCCTGCTCTGTTAAATCTGGTGAAGGCTCGATTCTTCCTAATCTCGTCCAGAATGGGCCACTTCAGTCGTTTGCTCCATAGAGTTACCAATATCCGGTCCTCCAGGCGGCCATTGGCGTTTGTCAAAATACAGAAGAATGACAGAAGTAGAGACGATTCAGACGGTAACAGTACTGTTCCCAAGGGGTGCCTGCCTCTATATGTGGGGCACGATATTATTATGAGGTTTGTGATAGAAGCCACCGTTCTCAGCCATCCCCTATTTGGGGAGCTGCTAGAGGCTTCTGTACAGGAATTCGGATACGAGCAGCAGGGGCTCTCAGGATTCCCTGCGACGTCTTCTTGTTTGAGAGGATTCTTAATCTTATTAAGACGAGAAATCCAATGCTATCAATTTGTTATCAATGATTTTGGATACGGTGCTCTTCTTTTGTTCTGAATGTATCCAAATTCCATTAATGGATTCTCTACTTTTCTTACCACTCATCGAATCAAAACAAGTTACAATTTTTTTTTTAAATTTCAAATTTATATTACATTTTCATTGTACACTGGGAGATTTGTACATTGATTTAGAAGTGAAAGGTAAAAGGTCATTTCATAGGTATTGGGTTTGAACTGTTATTACTGCCCTATTTGGATTTTAGTTTAAATCAGGAAAACTAAATCTAAATTATTTGTAATGAAAAGGACTGCGAGCCGTGGAGTTACCTTGGTGAGACAGGTGACCTGGGTGAATGGATTAATGCACAATTATTTGTCTTTTCCGTTTTTATTATAAAAATTAAACCTTTCGAACTCCATATAAAAATGGATTTGGAAAATAAAGTTTAAACCAATAATTATATATCGTTATATATATATATAACGATGAGATATAAAGACAAGAAAGGAAAGGAGTTAGTGTACCATCTAACTACTTTCCTTATGTCCTTTATATCTCATTATTTATAAATATATATATAGAAAATAAGAATAAAAAGAGAAACAAGATGGAAAGAATTACAGTAAAGTAAGCTGTAATCTTATCAACAAATTCTATTGAATACGAAAAAAAGATCAATGGTATAAAATGAGTTATTTTAATAATTTATTATTTTGAAAATATTTTAATGATTTTATTTTTGTTTAATTTATTAAAAGAAGAAATTAAGTTTATTAAAATATATAATTTTTGTATAGGGAAGGAATTTTTTTTGGTTAAAAATTATATGGTAATTGATTGCGACGTGTTTCGAACTAACCAGTGGTTTTAATGGTTTATTGTAGGAATAAGTTGAATAAGCCAGGGTTTTATGGTTTTATTGTTAGGAATAATTTGAATAACTGGATCATGGCTACAAGTTAATAGAGAGAGGAAACGCCTATATTGGAAACCGGGAAATATTGAACTAGAAACTGGAACTAGACTAAAAGATAGAAAAATAAATTATTTAAATAATTAATAAGTTATTTTAGTTATGTTTATTTCCATTTATAAAATAAACTCATGTCATCTAATAAAAACTTTTATTATTATGTTATAACAAAAACTATAAAAGTTTGTTAAATTTATAAACTAATTAGATATATAATTACTCAACAAGGCATCACTCAACAACAGACCACCTTGTTACGCTAAGGATCATTGCGGAGGAATGTCGTAATGATAAATCCGATTTATTTTGCTGCTTTGTAGACTTTAGAAAGGCTTTCGATACGGTACCTAGATACAACCTTTGGAATAGGTTAGAAGAGCTAAAGGTTCCTCTTGAGTTAAGAGCTGCTGCTATAAGACTATACGAGAATGTAATTGCCAAGCTAAAGAACAATGAGGGGTGGTCAAAAGATATTAAGTGTAACATCGGAGTTAAACAAGGTTGCCCCCTTTCCCCTACTCTATTTGGCATTTACATCGATAAGCTCGAAGGTTATTTAGAAGAAGCAGGATGTGGTGGCACAATCTTAGCTGGGATAGTCATTATCCTTCTTCTCTATGCTGACGATATTGTTCTTTTGGCAAGGTGCCCTTCTGATCTTGATAAGCAACTAAAGCTTCTTAAGGATTTCTGCTCTACCATGGGTATGACTGTTAACACTGACAAAACAAAAGTTATGATTATCAAATCCAAGAAGGACACTTGCGCTAATTTTATGTATGACAATAATAACTTGGAGGAAGTGTATTCTTACAAGTACCTAGGAATTGATATCCATCACAAGCTCAACTGGAACCATAGCATTGAGAAAAGGATCAATGGGGGATGGAAAGCTTATTTTGGTCTTGAAAATAATTGTAAAACAACAAACCTCGTAATGTGGGATAAAAAGAAGTTCCTATTTGAAACTTTAGTCACTCCTGTTATCTTATATGGCTGTGAAGTTTGGGGCTGCAGCATCTCCAGAGAATCGTGGAGGAAGATTGAGCAAATCTAGAAGCGTTTTATAACTTATAACCTAAAAATTAAAAGTAATACACCCTATCCTATTCTCCTTATAGAAGCAGGTCTTTCTCCTATTGAGAGCCTAGCTATGCGCAGGTTTCTATTGTACAAGCACAAGCTCAATAACATAGACAATCATAGACTTCCTAAGCTAGCTTTAAATTCTAGCCAAAACCACCTAAGGCTTAACCGAGGATGGCATAAGGACACAAGGGCCTGGCTAAACTATTGGGAGATCAATGAGAATGATGCTTTGCAAAACATAAATAACATTAAAGATATTGTTACTTCTAAGTTCAAAGAAAAATTGTGGTGTGAGAAAGATTTAGCGTCTAAAAGAAAATTAAGTTATTATAAGAAGGTCATCAACCCCACCCTTGAAGATCAAAAGTATCTCTCTATTCTAACTAGCTCAAAGAAGAAAATTAATATAGCAAAGATTAGAACGAATTCTCATGAGCTCCATAGTGAAACTGGCCGCTGGGCAGTTCCTAAAACGCCATGGATGGAAAGGATCTGCCATATTTGTGAGAATAGGAGCATCGAGGATGAAAACCACTTCCTCTTAGAGTGCCCTGCATACAAACACATTAGATCTCAATTTCACAACCTTTGTTACAATACTGACCTTCCTAGCCTTTTACAATGCCAAAATCATAGTGAACTCGGGAGGCTTCTCTCCAAGCTTTTTGAGCATAGGAATAAAATCTTAAATCAAAATAAATAATTTGTCTTTTTAGGTCTGATAGATCATTTTTTGGTCTCAGTGGACGTTAACCATCATCATCATCAAAATAGGTATCCAACTTGTTTCCCAATACCTTTTTTGACAATTGATTTGCTATAGTGTTCAATTCTCTGAATATATGATGAAAAGTAATGTTCCTTGAGGATACAATTGAAGTTCTAATTCTCTGTGACTAATTGAACAAGAACACAATATTCTATTCTACTTCAAACTGTATTATTTCACAAAAATAAATAAATAAATAAAAATCAATAATGGTATTTATAAATTTTTACTGATAGCAATTCCATATTTTTATTTTTCTAAAGTACTGAAAGTAATTTTTTTTTAAGTAAGGAAAATAACTAACCACATTATATTAATAATGAGTTTCATAAGTCATTACAAAAATCCTATCCACCATCAAATTCTAAGTTCATGTTCCATCATCTCCCATAACAGGATATATTAACATCAAACTTACAAAATATGTATTGAAAGTTGTATTATATTAATTCCTGAAATATATATATATAGTACAAAATTACCTTTGTTCCTATTGGAAGCAAAGGTGAATTTCATTGTATGCCTCGTAGAGGCTAGACATACATATAAAAAAATTAAAAAAAAAAACATTGCATTCAGTTCAATTGGAAATAAAAAGACTCTAAACAAGAGCTTGAAAATATCAATAACAAAACTAAACATTGTCCAACTTCAATAGACATGATTAAAAATAAAACAACAATAGAATTAAGATGTGCATAATAGTTCATCCCTCAAGTTTGTGATAGTTTCTCCTTCCCTTGGATGATGGGAGTTCTTTCGAAATCCATGTCATATTTGGAACAAATTATGCTAGTTTTAAGAAAATTACAAAATATTTTGAACAATTAAGACCTACAACGTGGAAACAATTGAACTAATGATTGATTTCTTCTTTGGGGAATGGGATATGATTTTCAACAGTAATTTGACTGTTTGAAAACATAAAATAATTAATCCTGTCCCTTTGGAGTAGAAGGTTGACTTTGAATAGGAACTTTGTTTTCATATTCTCCCACGTTGATCCTGTTGGAATGCTAATGCTTGAAATTTATCTTGTCAGTAAATCCAAATCTTTGTGGTATTCATAGAAAACAACGAGATGGAATTTAATAAGGTTTTTGAGAATATAAAGGATGTTGAAATAATATTCCAACCAAATAATAAATAGCTTGAGCTTGTTGTAGTGGCTACAACCACCTTCCTAAAAATTGTCTTAGCTTCATTTTGGAGCCTCCCTTCCAACCTTCACAGCAGCATGTCTTGCTTTGTCAAGTTCATAAGCTTCAGTATTGTTCTTGCACAAAGGCAGCCTATCGATCACAACTCAATGCATTCCCCTCGCAGGCTGGTCACCCGAACCTGGTCTAGCTGTAGGCTGAGTAGCTCCCCCAAGAAATTGTGCAATTTTGGAGGGAAACCAGCCTTCCCTCTAGAAATTGCGCAATCCTGACTAGCAGCCTTCTGGGCTCTAGAATTGTGCAATTCTAGCAGTCAACACTCATAGTGAAAATTGTGCAATTTTCTCGAGTAGGGTTGCTCAACCCAAAATTTGCGCAAATCTGGGCAACAATCGGCTGCTCTGCCAGAAATTGCGCAAATATCCTAGGCAATCAACCTTGCTCCCAACTAGAAATCAGTTTTTTCTCCCAGCAGTCGAGTAGTCTCTTGCATGTGCAATTGAGTTGACTGGTTCCCTCTGAGGTCGAGCAAAAATGACTTGCATGAATGGGCTTCTTCTACCAAGGTAGCATGCAAAGGCATCCCTTGTTTCATGGATCTATGTTTAGCAGTTGGAGGTTACATGCAAGGATCATTTCAAAAACCTCCTACTAAGTGTCGCTTACCCTAGATTGGTGGCATGTGCGTTGTTAGCTTCCTGCTGCAGCAGGTTATTCATATTTCATGATTGACATTTTACAGGCCAAATATGTCGTACTTTGCATGCTGCAGTGCTCCATATTTGTTCAACAGTCTCCAAACGAAGAAGGCTACTTCAAGTGCATTCAATTTCCTTCCAAATTTTGTAAAGTTATCTCGGTATCGCCAATTTTTCAGTTAAAGGGAGGTCCAAACAGCCTAATCTTGGTCTCCCTAGGTTTAAATTTCCTGTTTTAGAATGTAGAGAATGCAAATCTGTCCAAACAGCTTAATCTTGACAGATTCTTAGATCGGTAGAGAAGTAGAGGAGCCCAACAGCTTAATCTGGGCCCTTGGAAGAAATAAGGGTAGTATGTAGATAGGAAAGCATCAAAAGAAAAATGAATGATGGGTTTGCAAGTCTAAGTGCACCCAAATCGAAGGAAGAAAAAATGCTAGGTAAGTAGGCTGGGTAGGTAGTTCTGAGGTTGCTGAATCCTAATTGCTGATCAGCTCCAGACTTTCAGGTGTAATCTCATTCAGGACACAATCAGTAAGAAATTCTATGCGAGAAGCTCAAAAGAGGTATAACTAACTCCCCTTCCCTGCTTTCCCCAATCATTAACTAACTTCCCCAAAAGAGGTCAAGATCTGTTTGACACCTCTTAAATTCCATCATTTTCATAACACCAGCTTGAGTAAAGATCTGCTTTACTCATAGTTGTTCCATACTTTCTCTAAAGAATGGTCCTACCCCCTTGTAACAGCCTAAGGTCTCTCGAACTTAGCGCTTTCTTACCACCTCCATATTAACCACTAATATTATTATTTAGCTCCCTATTCTTCCCGTCCCCCTATTAATATTAAGTAAATCATCCCCTATATACATATCCCTCCCCCTGGTTGAAAAATAACCATAAGCACCCCCAAGAATTGCTCAGTTTACCTGAAACTAAGCAAGAACCCTTAACCTTCAAACCATCTCCCAGATACAATGGACTCCTTCCAGAGTATAAAATCCCTCTCAGGTAATCGGACCCCTTCCAAAACCTCAAAATGCCTTTCGCACCCACCTACTTGCTCTTTCTGACCAAAACTTACACTCCGCAAAACCTTAAAGCCAGATCGCATCGCAAGATTGCACTTTCCCCTCCATGCAAGTTATGACCCATTCGTCACCACCCGACGCGATATCGCGATATCAGCGGTCAGCGGTCACAAGCCCCGAATGCCCAACTCAAGCACCCTTCGTTCCCCGCTGATGCGATATTGCGATCGCATCGAAGCTAATTCATTGCATCACCTCCAATAACAGCACCTCACCATGTCATTCTGTATAAGGGACCCACGACAGCTGACGTCATCCGCCGTACAGCCGACGTCATGCTAATGTCAGTAGCCAGAAAGACAAAACTTTGCGCAGGAAGAAAAATCGCACTTCGGAGCTCCAGAACAAGAAACATAGGCAGTTTTCGATGCGTGATTTGCTACGGGAAATAGGCCGTTTCGAGGAATCTTCGGGGAATCTTTTGGTTTCTTAGCCCCTTGTGCGCCGAAAAGCCCGAAAATCACCCGATCGTGCCAAAATGATCCGGTTTAAATACAGCAGCAGATCAATGACAGAGTTTAAAGTGTATCAGATCAAATCATCAGGCATCAAGCGTGTCAAAGAGTATCAGTCAACGGTGGAAGCCATCAATGTAGCGGCAAAGAGTATCAGTAAAAATCTTGAGCAGTGGCCCGAAGCAGCAGAACATTTAATACCTTCCAACAGATTCATAGAAAGAGGGTGAAGCCACTTGAAGCTCTCAAATCACAATTATTGCACATTTAACTCACACCAGAGCAGAACTGCAGTTCCCAAAGCACAATCATTCCAGCAGCACCGCATCTAGCCCCCAAGGGCCACATTGTCACCTTTTTCTGATTCAGCCGCCCCTAGCGCAGCCAAAAAGATTTACTTGCATTTAATTCTAGCAAAACTTAGATTTTTGAAGAGTTTTCTAGCAGACCTGTTTAGGTCGGTTGTAATGATGTCTTTCCGATATTTTGCTTATAAATACCACCCTGAACAATGTTGTGAGGGGTTGGTTGGTTGGTAGTACTAGTTGGTCAGTCTCTTTTCCAGCATTTTCTCCGAGTAGAGACTCGCACTGTAACTGTCATAATTTCCATAATCAAAGATTGCTGAAAACATGGATTGCGAAACTACTTGATGTTTTCTCTTGGCCAAGGAATGATTACAGAATTCCTGTGCTTCTACATGATCCAATAAGTGTTTCTCTCTTATGTTTACTTTTATGCTTTTTACCACCGTTCCGCCTTCTAAATTGCAGGAAAAAAGAATAGCTTAAGATTTGTTTCATTACACCTTAAGTTCAATTTCTATATTTCTCGATGTTTTCTTCAAGAATAGCTATGAGCATGTATACTTAAATGCTCTTGTTTACGCTGTTTCTTTCACATATGAATGCATGTTTAGGAATTCTTAATTGCTCCTAGATCCCATTCATCCATTTCTCCTCTTTTTTCAGCATGATGAAATGATTCTCCTTTGCCTTTCATCCCTGATTTTCCTACCATACTTTCAGCTGATTGATAATTGTATCCTGTGTGGCTATCCCGCTCTTTATCCCCTTGTGACCAAGAAAATGCAAGAAAGCCTCAATTCGTGACTCCATGCCCAATGGTTCGAAACTTATCACACCTTACCTTGCCTCTTTGTTCGAGAATCCTACCTTCCATCCAATCACAAACAACACTCCCTTGAAGCCAGAAAGATAGCCTAAAATCATCAACAAAAGTTGAATCATAAAGAGAGAGCCCTCTCCGATTACAGGTGGGCTAGAACCTGCAATCCAAAGATTGGTTTGTGGTTACCTCGGTCATATCCCTATTAGGAGCCTAGGGACAACTTGAGTGATAACAGTTGGTTTTGACCAAGTTGCAGGTATGGGCAATAGGCTTGAAAGTCTCCAAGAGCTAGAGAAGATGAACTTGTCTCTTCGAATGGAGAATGATGCTTCTGTGTTTTATCAGCATCTCAAAGATTCTCATTATATGATTGTTGGTAAAAGTGGGTGGCTTGAGTCATCTTCAAATTCATCGTCAACATCTGAAGCAAAAACTATGGGTGGAAAATCCAAGGAGGTAATCATCATCTCTAGTTCAAATCCTTTAGTTTATGTTAATAACACATCTTTTGTAACATTTGAAGAACATACTAAAGGCATTGTTCTGTAGTTGCTAGTTCAGATTTGTTATGAAGGAGGAGGCCTTTGAATCAATTTCCAAAGTATTACCAATCCTATCGAGGTAAAGGACAGACCAATATATCAAGGATCGGGTTATGGTCATAGAGAGTTTGGAGAGTGTTCTAAACTATTTGAGGCAAAGAAATCATTAGATGATGATATGTCACACCAAGATGGTAGTGATAATGGTATTTTGTCTCCCAAGAGAGATGAATGTTTTAAAGGACTTTGCATGTCATCGTCCAATCCTCATCCTCAAAGTTACAACCCCAAGGACATGTATAAATGTCATGAAAATTTTCCAAATGTTGGTAATTTTGATTATTTGTGGGACATGTATCCTTGCACTTCTTGTGATGCAGTTGATCATTGTGTGCCTAATTGTGAGCAACGCAAAGTGATGGTCAAAATAATGGACCAAATTATTGGCATCAAGCATGAAGAACCTCCCTTAAATTTGAAGACTTCCTTGTCGATGGGCAAGTGAAAGTATTTCTATACTCATTCAAACATGAGTGGGCATTGGAATTAAAGGTGTTGGAAACTTCATCCATAAATTCATCCCAAGAAGGATAAAGAGGTTAATAAATCGAATGCAAGGAAAGCAACAAGTGGCAAAGAGGATACTGGCATAGTTCCTAACGCAACCTTCAAAGCAGAATAGATGTAGAAAGAGAACCCATAAGCCTAGGAGAGGCAAAGATTGGGTAAATTTTTTTGTATAGTTTATTGCTTTGTAATTGTAAATACTTGTTGCTTATTACCTGTTTTGGGTATTTTGTAAAGTGAAACAAGAATAATCACTATTTGTAACAAGTATTTTTCATTGACATGTCATGTTATGTTGGCTTGTTTATGAGTCCAATTGTTTGAGGACTTTTTGGGATGAACAATGTTTGTCATCCAATATGTCTACAGTTATGTCATGTACTCATTGATACAAGTGTTTCAAGATGAAGCTTCTTGTGAATAAAATATTTGATAAATATTGTACAAGAAATGACTATGTTTTTGTGGACAAATCCAAATGTGTCATTAAATTATTGCAGCCACTGTACTTGTTTGTATAAACACAGTTTGACGACAGTAAAGAAAATTTTGAATCAGTGCATGGCAAGCATTAAGTTGCTTCTAATTTCCAAGATGGAAATTCAAGTTTGTCTTCATCAAAGGGACTTCAAGAAGGTTGTTTTAACCATGAAAGATGGTTTTGAGAGAACTTTCAAATTCCATCCATTGATGTTTTTGTTCCTGCATGGTTGTAAGAATTGTGCCTTGATTCTTGACAGGAAGGTAAGAACTTCACACAGAGGATGTTAGGTCCCTATAATACTAGTGATTACCCCATTACTATTGTAGTTGTACCCCTTATTAATATTGTTGTGCCCCTATTGTCCCCATATTGTTATTACTATGCCCCATAGAAACCCTCTATTGTTATTTTTATGCCTTTATATTATTATTGTTAGGTCGGTTGGGTTATATTGTGACTCCTTAGACTCCTATATATAGAAAGGAGGTTTTATCATTTGAATCATCAAAGAATCATTCTTTTGTGTAATGTAAAGGAGGTTGTGCCCTCGAAGAGGCTGAATTCTAAGGCATTGATCTATATTTTCTATATTTTTGTGAGTTGGTTTCATAACATTTGGTATCAAAGCTTTGGATTCTAGGGTGTCGCTGCTCCAAATATGTCATCGTGACATTTTCGTGATAAATTTTTTCTGCGATGGTTCAGAAGCGAAAATAAATAAATAAAAATTAAAAAAAAAAAACTATTTTAGAGGAAATCGCACTAAACCTCGGGTCCGAATTTCATAGCTTTTCGCACTTTATTTGTGGAGAAATGATATGAGGAAGTTGGTGTTTTTGCAGACTCCTGAATTACATTCCAAACAGGTGACCTATGGAAAATCGTCATAACTTTCTCATTAAGCATCAGATTGAAATTTCGTAAGAAGGTACATAAATAGGACAGACTATAGTTTCTTGTATATATTTTTAGAGCCAAAGGTTGAAACAGGGACACGTGGCACGTTGTACAACTTCGCTCTACTGAACTGGTCAATAATCAGGTCACTGTGGGAGATTTGGCATAACTCTTCCTTGGAGAATCCAATTGGGATCAGATTGGTGGCATTGGAAAGAGGACATAGAGAGCTACTGTAGATCATAATTTCAAAACTGGATGATCTGAAATTACAGCGATACATCAAAGGCAATATTGAGCTCCTACAAAGTGAAAAAGGGTGTGTAGATTTTTTTATATTTTTTCTTAAGCTTGGTTTGAAAAATTATTTTGAAGGAATTCAAAGGGCATAGTAGAGAATTATTATCAGTAACTGATGCCCGAGGAAAGAAAATGCAAACACCTAGTAAGCAACCTGAAAGCTCTAGCATCACTCATGAAGAAGAGGAAGAAATGCTACACGATATATCAAAGTTACAAGACCAAGTGCAACACATTTCACTCTCACAAAAGCTAACAGAAGCTAAGATAAATGGCGTGGAATCTAAGATAAAGGACGTAGAAGCTAATATTGATGATTTGAAGATATATTTGAAGACATATTTGACAAATTTTCTACAATAAATACTTACTAACGGTGAAAGGATACCAAAGGAAACTCATGATGCGAACAAAAGAAATGTTAATCATGATTTCATAGACTCTAATGTTGGATCGAAGACCCACCATATTCCAAACATCGATATGAGGAAGTTTGATGGCAAGGATCCCGCAACATGGATATTATAGATGGAGCAATTTTTTGATTTCAATAATGTGCAAAACACACAAAAGGTACGTATTGCAACTTTATATTTGGAACCAAATCAGTTTGTATGGTATCAATGCTTTGCTCTCGTAAACAATTTATCACTTGGGCAATTTTTACGGAAGAATTGATGGCACATTATGAGGATACAAAAAGCAACACTTTTTTTAGCCAATTGATAAGTCTCAAACAAAAGGGTTCAATAATGGAGCACATTGAGGAGTTCCAAAAATTGAACATAAGGGTAAAAGATATTCCAGAGGAGCATAGGATTGATGTGTTCATAGGGTCGTTAAAGGATAATATCCAACATGATGTTCGCCTTTGGGAACCTGATTCATTAGAGAAGGCATTCAGGTTAGCAAGAAAAATGGAAAGCAAAAATTATGGCAACCAGGAAGCATACCACTCACAACTATAAAGACGGAAGTTTTGTTGCTGCTAGTCTTCCACAACCTATAAGGTTGACACCACAACAATTGGAAGAAAAAAGAGCAAAAGGGCTTTGTTACAGTTGTGATAGAAAAATACACTAAAGGTCATAAGTGTGCTGAGAAGAAATTATTCTACATAGATTGTGAAGAGGAAGAAGAAAAGGAGCAAGATAGGTCAAAAGAAGAGGATATACTCCAGAAACAAAGCCTAGATGAAGAACAAATGAATCTGACCATATCTTGTAATGCATTGGCAGGAATTACCACTCCTCAACCATCAAGATAGAAGGACAAATCAAGAAGAAAAAGGTAATAGTGTTGATTGATTCAGGAAGTACCCACAATTTTATTCATTGTAAGGTAGCAAAAGAATTGAATTGCTTCCTATATCCACCACTAGAGTGTCAAGTGATGGTTGCAAATGGAGGAACAATAATTGCTTTGGAAAGTTCCATAATATCAAGCTATCCATGGGAGAATATGTATCGACTAGCCCAATGCTTTCCATTCCAATGGGAGGTGCTGATGTTGTACTAAGAGTCCAATGGCTACAATCCTTGGGTATAATAGATTTTAATTTTCAAGAACTTTTCATGAAATTTTATGTAGAAGGAAAGGAAGTTGAATTAAGGGGTATTGTAGGGAAATCGGGAAAGATAATCAGCTCTAATGGTATGACAAAGCTTCTAAAAAAGGAACAAAGAGGTGTAATTGCACAATTATGTTCACTAGATGTTTCCACATTGCAATCATATATTTCTCCAAATCTCCAAAAAGCCTTGAACAATCATTCCAAGGTATTTGAGACTCCCAAAGGTCTCCCCCCTATTCGTGATCATGATCATGCTATTCATCTGATTCCAGGAAGTGTTACTCCAAACATCAGGCTATACAGATATCCCTATACCCAAAAGAGTGAAATTGAATGTATGGTTGCAGAAATGCTAGAGGCTGGTATAATTCAACCGAGTCAAATTTTTTTCTCTGCTCCAGTAGTATTGGTGCACAAGAAGGATAGATCATGGCACATGTGTCCAGATTATAGGGAGCTCAACAAGCTCACCATTAAAGATAAGTTTCTCATTCCTGTCATTGATGAATTAATGGATCAATTGAATGGATCAATTTACTTCACCAAGTTGGATGTTCATTAAGGATATCATCAAATCAGAATGAAGCTCGAAGACATTTCAAAAACAACATTTAGAACTCATGAGGGTCATTATGAATTTTTGGTCATGCCTTTTTGCCTTTCCAATGCACCTTCAACATTTCAAGGTTTGATGAATTCCATTTTCAAACCATTCCTTAGAAAATTTGTGTTAGTATTTTTTCATGACATACTAATCTACAACAAGTCTTGGAAAGATCATGTTGAACATGTTGACAAGGTGCTACAACTGTTGGAGGAGAAACAATTATATGCAAAAAGATCCAAATGTTTCTTTGGAGTAGAAGAGGTTGAATATCTGGGTCATATTATATCTCATGAAGGAGTTAAGGTAGACCCTAGCAAAATTAAAGCCATTAAGGAATGGAAAATCCCCACATCCATAAAGCATATGCGAGGATTTCTCAAGTTGACAAGGTATTATCACAAGTTTGTTAAGAATCATGGGAGAATAGCAGCACCTCTAACAACATTATTGAAGAAAGATGCATTTTCATGGACTCCAGAAGCAACAAAGGCCTTCGAACATCTTAAAGAGGCAGTGTGCCAAGCACCGGTCTTAGCTACACTAGACTTCACAAAAACCTTTATTGTGGAATGTGATGCTTCAGGAAATGGAATTGGTGCTATTTTAATGCAATATGAAAGACCCATTTCTTTTTAAAGTCGTCTAATCAAGGGAAAGTATTTACACAAAGCTCTTTATTAGAAGGAAATGTTGGAAATACTCCATGCACTTAAGAAATGGCGACCCTATCTAATGGGAAGACACTTCAAGGTAAAAATGTATCATGATAGCCTTAAATACTTTGTAGAACAAAAATTATCCTTTGAAGAGCAACAAAATTGGGTCACAAATATGTTGGGTTATGAATTTGAAATCATCTACAAAAAAGGGAAGCAAAATGTGGTGGCAGATGCACTCTCAAGAAAGG
>APFE030076404.1:0-19489 GCA_000404065.3 Pinus taeda | reverse complement strand
TCACTTTCTCAGCCATTTTTCCAGTAATAAAATTGTGAAGGTTTCAGCTATATTTGGGCATCCCTATGTTATTCCCAGCAATAAAATTGTGGAAGTTTCAGCCATACTTGGGCATCCTAGTGTTATGTATAAAATTAATGTTGAAAAACTAACTGAAATAATGAAGGGAAAAATAAACAAGAAAGAAAATCAAGAAAGCTTAACCGAAACCAAGACAAGAATCTAAATGGATTGGAACTGAATGGATTTGAATTTGTTATTCAACAACGATTCTCCGCACATTACATTTCATGGGCATTGTGATTATTTTATATCATGAACCGTCGTTATATAACTAATATATCTGTATAAAACTGTCTAGTTACATTTACCCAAAATTACTAATTCGTTGTCAAACTAACAAACTCCACCTTCACAACAATTTTCCTAATCCATTGCCCATGCCCATTCATCATCTTTTCTGCAAGTCAAGAGAAGCTAAAGACCACTGCAGCTTCTCTACTGTTACTAGCTTTGTAAATATGTCTGCATAATTCTCTCATGTATGGACCTTTTGAAGAGCTACTTTTCCGCCATCGATCACATGTATCAGAAAATAATACCTTACATTAATGTGCTTGGTTCTGCTGTGATAGGCAGGAGTTGTAGCCAAGTGAATAGCACTTTGACTATCACAAAGTACATTCACTTTCTCCTGCTTTCTTCCAATTTCATCGAGCAGACCCTTTAACCATATTACTTCTTTACTGGCATCTAAGGCAACTATATATTCGGCTTCAGTAGTGGACAATGCAACTATTTCTTGAAGCTTTGACATCCAACTAATTGCTCCACCTGCAAGAGTAAAGACATAACCTGTAGTAGATCTTCTTTTGTCCAAATCACCTGCATAGTCAGCATCTACATATCCGCAGACTGATCCTTCACTACCATTAAATACGATGCAATGGTCACTTGTGCCTGTTCGATATCGAAGCACCCATTTCACTGCTTGTCAATGTTCTTTACCTGGATTTGCCATGAACCTGCTGACAACTTCAACTGCATGTGAAATGTCAGGTCTTGTAGATAACATCACATACATTTAGTTGCCTACCGCATTTACATATGGTACATGAGACATATACTTTTTTTCTTTATCAACTCTAGGACTTAAAACCAAAGAAAGCTTAAAATGGGAAGCTAGTGGAATATTAACAGGTTTCACATTGTTCATAGAGAACTTTTCAAGTATTTTCTACACATACTTCTGCTATGATAACCAAAGCTTACCATTTTTCCTATTTCTGTGTATCTCCATGCCCAAGATATGTTTTGTTGCTCCAAGATCCTTCATATCAAACGTCCTAGAGAGTTGAGCCTTTAACCTGTTGATCTCTTCCATGCTTTTTCTTGCAATAAGCATATCATCCACATACAAAGCTAAGATAATGAATATGCCATTGAAACTTTTGAAGTATACACAATGATCATACTCACTTGTTACAAAGTTCTGGCTCACCATGAAGGAATCAAACTTCTTGTACCATTGTCTGGGAGACTGCCTCAGACCATACAATGATTTCTTGAGCTTGCAAACTAATCTTCTGATGCGACCTCGTACAAAACCTTCTAGTTGTTCCATATATATCTCTTCGTTCAAATCACCTAGTAGAAAAGTTGTTTTAACATCTAACTGTTCTAACTCAAGATTAAGCAATGCAGTTAGTGCCAACAGAGTATGAATAGAAACAAGTTTTACAACTGGAGAAAAAATCTCATGAAAGTCTATACCTTCAACCTAAGAATACCCTTTTGCTACCAGTCTTGCCTTATGTCTTTCAATACTTCCATCAACTTTCCGTTTCAGCTTGAAGACCCATTTGCATCCAACAACACTTCTCCCTTCACGAAGGTCTACAAGATCCTAGGTATTGTTCTTGGCTAAGGAGTCCATTTCTTCTTCCATAGCCGCTTTCCATTTTTCGCTATCTGTATCATCTACTGCTTCCTGATAACAAGAAGGTTCCCCATCTTCAGTAATCAGAGCAAAAGATGAAGCAGAATCTTCATAACTTTTTGGAATTTTACTTTCCCTTGTAGACCTTCTTAGAGCAGCTGGTCGCTGAACTGGTTCAGAAACTTGCACTGGTTCAGAAGCTTCAACGACTTCCTTTGTCTCTTCAACACCGTTTTCTCCAGAGGTTTTTTCTTCCTTTCAACTGTCACCGAAAAGTCTAGCCTCCAACTGAACTCGTTGATTTGGCGATACCTGTTCCTATTCAATTCTTTCAACAGTTAATTTTAAAAGACAGGATTCATAAAATGTTACATCTCTACTAATGACTATCTTCCGCAATGTAGGATCCCACAACCTATATACTTTCACTGCATAGTCATACCCAACAAAGACATAACATTTCGACTTTGGATCTAATTTTGAATGTTGTTTTTTAGGAATGAGAGAATAAGCATCACAACCAAATATCCTCAAATGTGAATAGTCACAAGACTGACCTGTCCAAACTTCTTCAGGAATTTTACAATCAATTGCTACTAAAGGTGATCTTTTAACTAAATAACAAGCAGTAGATACTGCTTCTGCCCACAACTCCTTTTGTAAGTTAGCATTGTTGATCATGCTTTTGGCTCTTTCCATAAGAGTCTGATTCATACGCTCAGCAACACCATTTTGCTGAGGAGTATAAACAGCAGTTTTGTGTCAAACAATTCCCTCATCCTTACAGTATTGTTCAAATTCACCTGAAGTGAACTCACCACCATTGTCAGTTCTTAAGCATTTAATAGATTTTCCTGTTCTTTTCTCTACCATTACTTTAAATTGTTTAAAGGCATTTAATACATCAGCTTTCTTTTTTAGCATATAGACCCAAACTTTCTAGCAGTAATCATCAATAAACGTTAAAAAATACAGTGCACCTCCATATGACATAACAGGGGAAGGCCCCCACAGATCAGAATGAATATAGTCTAGAACATCTTTACTATTATGATTTCCAACTTTAAATCTCTATTTACACTATTTTCCATACACACAATGTTTACAGAAATCTAAATTTAAGGATTTCAGACCGGGAAGAGATTTACGTTTCATCAATATCTCAAGACCTTTCTCACTCATATGACCCATTCGCTGATGTCATAGACGAGTGCCTGCTTCTTCCTTTTCTGACGCAACCGCTGCTTCACTGATTTGAGTACTTCCTTTTAACCTATAAAGATTTCCGACCTTTTCTGCCTTCATAACCACAAGTGCTCCTTTAAAGACTTTTAAGACGCCATCCTGACCTGTAAACTTATAACCATCTAAATCCAAAACTCCCAAAGAAAGAAAAATTTTCTTCAAATCAGGTACATGTCTAACACTAGTTAATGTTCTAACTGTGTTATCATACATCTTAATCCTGATATCTCCCATCCCAACAGTCTGACATGACACATTGTTACCCATAAACACAAAACTACCTACTTTAATCATACGAGGTAACCAATTTCTATGTGGGCACATTGTGACTGCAAGCACCAGACGTTCTAACAGCCAGCTCTCTAAGACCCTGAGAGATATCACATTCAGGTGAAGTTTCCATCTCATCATTAGCACCAATTTCTTCAACAGATAAAACTTCGTCTATTCCATACCTGAATCGACCCTGATTCCCTTCGTTCTTCGGCGGTTTTCGCGATCCCTTTCGTTGGTCGCCACAGTCCTTTCTTCCAAGTGTTCCAACTTCCTATTGCAGTTCCAACGATTTTCCCTTACACTTCTTTCCCTTCGATTTTTTATCTGGAAAGACCCCCTTGGGTTTTTCTCCTCTTTCCTTGAGCGTCCTCTACCACCATGTCTTTTTTGTTGGCAGCTACCTCAGTGCTGGATTTCTTCATACTTCTTCCAGGAACAGGAGAGCTCCCACAACCTTGATTCCAAACTTCAAAGAATCAAGCCATGTGCTCAAGCTGATTGAAGTTACGAAGTGATCCCATGATTCAGGCAGAGAACACAGCAAAGTTATTGCTTTATCTTCTTCTTGTATTTTAACTTCCATATCTGTTAATTGACATAATAGTGTGTTAAAAACATTCAAATGTTCTGCAACGTTTGAACCTTCTTTCATTCGAAGACTGTATAACTGTCTTTTCAAATAAATTCTGTTGGTTAATGACTTTTTCATATAGAGTTTTTCAAGTTTTTCCCACAATCCTGACGCCGTAGTCTCTTCAACAATTTTGAAGAGAACTTCATTCGCTAGGCATAACCGGATGGTACTGAGGGCTCGGGCATCGAAGTCCTCCCAGTCTAAAGTAGTTATGGTTGCAGGTTTCTTAGTTACCCCATCCAATGCCTTGTGCAACCCTTGTTGCACAAGCAAATCCCTAACCTTCAGTTTCCAAAGAGAAAAATTGCTCTTTCCGGTGAATTTCTCCACCTCGAATTTTGCATTCGACATCTTGGCCATTTTTCTAGGATTTCAATCTTCAGTCCTTAAACTAGGGTTTTTCCTTTTTAGAGGAAATAATCTATCTTTGAAATAGAGTTTATATTTGTCTTTCAAAAAATAATAATTTTCCTTTATTTACATACCCTTTCTTGCAAACCCCTTTGTTATTCAAACAAAGAAACCCTTCCTTCCTTTTTTCTTTTTTCTACAATATTTGTATAAAAAAAATAACCACCCTTTTCAATCCGCTGTCTTTGCAAAAAAAAAAAATTCTGCAAGTTGTATTTGCTTAAAAAAAAAAATTCTGCAAACCCTTCCTCCCTTTTTTTCTACAATATTTTTATAAAAAACCACAACTTGACTTGATTTCAATCTTCAGTGTTTGTTAAAAAAAAAATTCTACTGAAAATAAACAAGTCTGGAAACTCTAACCAATACCCGGATTTAACAGTGACTCGGCCTACCTTCAATTCAGTTCTTCACGTTCACGCGGACAGCACACCTCACAATTGATACAGCTTCAACGCTGGTCTTCAGACAACAAAGAAAAATCCCCTGTGACTTTATGCAGGCCCTCGCGCAGGTCTTGGACTCACGCTGATCTTCACACAGCACGTCTTTCACGAACAACTTCAACGTATGGACAGAAGGATCGCTTCACGCACAGCCGCTTTTCTTCATGGAGCAAATCAGAAAATAAAAAACCTCACGCTACTCTACGAACATCCTCACACCTCCTTCACGTAGGGTTTTGGTCAAGCAGGGCTAGCACCAGCACTGGAACGGTTCTTCAATAACGCTGATACACGCAACAAGAACAACCTCATGCCTTCTTCACGTAGGGACAGTTATTTAGCAATGCTGATACACGCAGCAAGAACATCCTCATGCCTCCTTCACGCAGGAATGGTTCTTCAACAATGCTGATACACACAGCAAGATTCGGCTCCACTTCTTGACGCAGAACAATTTCAGCCCTTCACGCCTCACGTTGATACACCACACGCCTAGGTTTTGGACTCACGGCTCTGATACCAATTGTTGAAACGCTAACTGAAATAATGAAGGGAAAAATAAACAAGAAAGAAAATCAGGAAAGCTTAACCGAAACCAACACAAGAAACTGAATGGATTGGAACTGAATGGTTTTGAATTTGTTATTCAACAACGATTCTCTGTACATTACATTTCATGGGCATTGTTATTATTTTATATCATGAACCGTCGTTATATAACTAATATATCAGTATAAAACTGTCTAGTTACATTTACCCAAAATTACTAATTCGTTGTCAAACTAGCAATTAAAAGGTCAATCTGCCATACCACTGTCACCGTCAAGCTGGAGAGTACGTGACTGAGCACTATATAACGTGAAAAAGGTCAATCTCAGATACCACAGCCACCGTCAAGTTCGAGAGTAACTAAAGTTTACAAACAAATAATATTTTTTTAATGTTTTTTTGGTTCAAATCTCTTGGAAATTTGATTAAGTATATTTAGTTCATATTTGTTCAAATAACTTTTTTTTCGTTGATCTTGATCTCTTTTTAAAAATCTAATAAATTAAAACAAAATTTATAATTAATTAATAATAATTAAAAAAAAATTATTAATTGATTAAAAATTTATTTTTTATATTTATACCCTTAGAATTGTTGACCTTACAGATTCCCATTCCAGTGTCAGCACTTTCCACAAATATTGCTTCTTTCTTTCTTCTCTCCCCTCACCGTACTCCTCAATAATTGAAATTCAGGAAATCTACCTTATTTTTAATTTTCAAATACGAAAATATTTAATATCATGGTCAGAAATCAAATGTCCAAATGGCGTATGTGAAATGTAGTTAAGTTTAGCATAAACAACTTGGCCAGAACAACGACAATGGTCATGTTTGAAAGATTGTGCTAAGTTGTTTGGATCCTTTTCAGATAATTTCATTCTTTCATCGGTGATTTTTGCATTGAATCTCTTTTCCATGAACAATCTAAAATTTTGGTTATAAGTCTAATTTGAATTTAAAATTTAATAAAATCTAAATCCTATAATTTTATAGAAACTCATTAATTTACCTCTCCTCAAATTTTTAAACTTAAATTATTTCGGTACATTAACTTTATAATTTTTTTTTCAGGACGAAAAAGCATGATTGTATTTATATAAGATATATAAAAAAGCATATATGTGCATTCGCTTGACAATTGGAAATGTCCCATATAGATCTGGAGCAGCATAGACATGGAGCATATTCCAAAAATGGCAAGATATTGCCATGAAAACCGACAAAACCTGGGCTGTCAACCCGCAACAAGATCATCAAAGATCATAGGGGAAACATAGGAGGAGAAACCTGCAGAAATAAAACAAGGAACAACATCATATGAAAACAAACCATACCGAGAGAAATAGAAGGCAAAAAGAAAATCCGAGAGAACCCGAGGATCTGCAAAGGAAAGCTAGAAATCAGGAGGACAGAAGCCCTGAATGGAAAAAATTTTCATTTTAGAAGAAACCTGCATATACCAAAAACCTGGAACTGATTGAAGACCCTTCTTTGATAAAACGTCTGCCTGCTGATTTTGGGCCCTGATGATATGATGAATTGAACCACCGTCCATTCTATCCCAAAAAAATCTGATTCTATCTAACCATCCTACAAGGCGAGGCCTGGAAATGTTACTTTTCCTAGAGACATAATCCACCATAACTTTTGAGTCTCCAAAGATTGAGACACCCTGTCAATTTAGAAAGAGACAGAAGCTTAAAAGACTAGCAAGGCCCATCACCTCATCTTTATTGTTGGTGCCCCTCCCCTCATTCCAGTGGATGAAAAATTGACTATTTTCATTTGCTAAATTGTGAACTCCACAGCCACATGATCCATTCTTTTCAGCTCCATTGAAGTATGCCCTTGGTAGAAAAGAATGCTCTTGGGAAAGCTCTTTACAAACCTGATACTTTTTCTTGAGAGGTTTTCGTGGAATTGCTTCATAGAGAGTAACAATATTGAAGAAGATTTCTAAGAAAGGGGATATTTTTCCATTGAAAATATAGTTGTTGCACCACTTCCATATGCTTCAAAGAGTGATAATGAAAATTGATCTCCATGAATCCTTTTGCTCATTGCACCAGAGAAACGCTTCATTTATTGAAGCGTGAGACATATGTTGGATACCGTAGCAATTCTCCAAAGATTGCCATAGTTGCTGAGATCTATTGCAAATTAGAGATAAGTGATAGTTGTTTTCCTTTGTTGACCTGCATATAGGACAAAAACTAGGACCCTGCCATCCCCGCTTCTTTAAGTTCTCCCAAGATAGATTTCTATTATAGAAAGACAACCATGAGAAAAAAATCATTTTGGAAGGGCATCTAGATTTCCAAAAAATGCGAGGGAAAGAAGGATTGAGAGGAGACTGCTTTATACCAATCAAATTCTGATAAACATCTTTTACACGGATAGAATTCATCCCTTTCGAATTTCTCCAAATGAGACAATCAGACTCCGATGAGCGAAAGATGCGGCAATTTATGAGACGAGTCCTGATGAGATCCCATTGAAGAGCGATATCAGCCAACAACTCCAAACTTCCTGCTTCCTTCCAAAGAGAAATCAGACCCTGCCAGCCCAAGATTAAATTGTCCCAAAAGAAAATAACTTTCCTGTGAAGAAAAATTAATAAAGATTCCGGTACATTGATCTCCTCAGCACCACTCAGAAACTGGTCTTTCCAAATAAGGATCTTTTTGCCGGATTGAAATCGCCAAATTAAATTCTTCAGGAAAAAGCTTTCAATCTTACGAAGGTTTAACCATATTGAAGAGCCGTAAGAGGAGTTGATTCTTCCTTCCCTGAATCAGAATGATAGATCCTTCATGCCCATGTATTTCTTCTGAATTGTGTTACTCCATGGCCCTTCTTCATAAATCCCTCTCCACAAAGACTTGCATAGAAGGGCCTTTCCGAATGTCCGCAAGTCTAAAAGACCCCATCCTCCCATCCTCCCATGCTTTTCAATAAAGAGATATTGGATAATTTTGAGAGATGATATTTCCTTTTTCTTACTTGACCACCCAAGATAAAAATTTTAGTAAGCTTATTCGTTGATTAAATTATGCTCGCAGGAAGAAAATACAAATGAGCCCAATAAACTGGAAGTTGATTTAGCACAGATTGCGCCAAAATCACTCTACCCGCCAGAGAAAGGCATCTATACTCCCAGAATGATATCTTCTTGTAGTATCTATCTGGAATCCATTGCCAGTCAGCCTTTGAGTACCCATTTTCTTTAATATGAAAACCAAGATATTTAATTCCAAGACTGATGGATTGCGTCTTTATTCCAAAAAGCGCAGATAATCACTCAACTTCTTCTTGGATGATATCATTGTGGAAAATGACTGACTTTGCACGGTTTATCTGTAATCCTATAGCCTTTTGGAAGATTTTTAGGATTTTATAGAAACATAACCATGTGAATCTGCATAAAATTCCAAACATTATAATATCATCCACAAATAGAGTATGAGAGATTGAAATGTTGCTGCGAATTTTCAGTTGATGGCACCTATTATCGTTGATGGCCTTGTTGAAGTGGAGGCTAAGCAAGTTCATAGCCAATATGAATAAAAGCGGAGATAGGGGGAAGCCTTAGCGGAGGCCCCTGGATGCAAGGAAGAAGGAAGATGGAATCTCATTTATGGTGATCTCATAATTCACCATCTCAACGCATGCCATTATCCAATTAATCATGCCAGCTCTTAAGCCAACCTTTGCCAGTAGGCACATGATGAATCCCCAATCAAGGAAATAATACGCCTTGTAGAGATCGATCTTCAGGATGACTCCATCACTTTTTTTGGAGTGAATGGAAAAAAGAGCTTCTTGTGTGTTTGTAACCACGTCTAGGATGTTTCTTCCCTGTAAAAAGTCGTGCTGGTCCTTTGTTAAGAATTTTGACAGAGTTCTTTTGATTCTTTCTGCGATGATTTTCGCAATGATTTTGTAAGAGATGTTACACAGAGAAATCGGACAAAAGTCCATGAAGGACTCTGCATTTCCTTTTTTTGGAATGAGTGCTATATTACTGGAGGAGTTATTTTGATTGATGGTGCTTGACATCTTGGATCCTTCTACCATTCTTAACAGATTAGTTTTTATGAGATCGAAAAAGTGAATGAAAAACTCTATAGTCCAACCGTCCGGCCCTCGGCATTTATCCCTTTTAAAAGATTTCATTGTTCATAACAGCTCCTCCTCAGTTATTGGGTGGAAAATTTGATCATTAGTATCTTCATCGAACATTTGAGGATACACTTCAATGCCCCACAAAATATCCTGAAATCTGCTGTCTTCAGATATTTTGTACTGATTTTCAAAGTATCTCAATGCCTTGTTTGAAATTTCTCGTGGTGAATATAGGAAACCTACTCTTCCACCACTTATTTTCCATATAGAATTCTTTTCGTGCCTCAAGTTTGTGAATTTATGGAAAAATTTTGTATTCTTGTCCCCTTCCTTTAGCCATATCGCCCTACTCTTCAATCTCCAGAAAGATTCCTCCTGTTCTAAGATTTTTATTTTCTTCTTTTTTAGTTCCTTTATGCGACATCTCAATTTGAAAGATAGGAGCTGAGTAGCCATAGCTCCCGATCCTCTATCTAGTTCCTTTTGGATTTTCCGGAGATCATTTCTGTTAGATTTCCTTTTCTTGAATTGCCACTCTTTTACCACCTTTCGGATGTATTCCATTTTGTCTCTGGATGTCATTAAAAACGGAAAAGGATTAGAAGACGACATCTCACTGCAGGCTTTTTTTATGAGGTTGCTAAAAGCTGGATCTTCTAAGAATGATCTGTTGAATTTGAAAGAGTAGCCTTTCCTGAAACCCTTTTCCCTCCAGCCTAAAAACATTCTCAATCGCTGAGAAGGGCATGCCCAACATATCAATTAAACTAGCATGCAGAATAAATATATCAAGTCACTTGGCTATATAAGCTTTCTCAATTATTCCATTTTCCCACGTTGGATGCATTTGGGGAGAGAGGATGTCAACAAAATTCCTTCTCAGCAGCTCATTTTTTATTTTGTCAGCAAGGGGATCCTTTTTCTTGTTGATACCCCAGATTTCATCCATATTTAGTGTGACATTTAGGTCACCTGGAGACGTATGCAAGCCAAGGGCAGAGTGCAAGCGGTAAGAGAAAGAACGACATGTCCAAAGAAGAACCGAGGCCAGGAGCATACAGATGTTAGATATAAGATCATGAGCCGAAATGGCACGTCTCTGCGAAAAGATACACATGGACAAGGATAGCATTGTTCGCAAAAAGAAACTCCTCTTGAGAAGGAGAAGCCCTGACAGAGAGCCAGCTGGAGGAATGTGAAGCGGGACTAAGCAAAAATCATGTAAAGCTCTGTTCCGACAGATGTCATGTTTTATGAAGAGCAGGGGATGAGCGAGGACTTATCATGGAAAAGTTGGTGCAAAGAGACGTGACATGGGAGCGGAATAGACGATATGCATTGGTAATGAAACGTACCTGTTCAAAGCTTATAGACTGCAGGCCACTATGGCGTTCTCTGGTTGGACGACTTTACCAGCACACCGCCACTCAGCTGCCACCACATTAACTTTATAACTGTTATAAATTTAATTTGAATTCGAAATTTAATTTTTAACTAATTGAATTACATCTCATCAATCTTTTATACCTAAATGATTCAGCCCCCACTAACTTCTAGAAAATTTAAACCTAGATTATTTATAGAGCTGATTAGAAACTTTATGCGCTTTTGTGTTTTGTTTAAATGGTGCCTTGCTTCATGAAAATCCTGCCCATCCCCGTCAAAGAAGTTAACGAAAACAAACGGCGTTGTCTACGAAGGCTGTAAATTTGATTGGAAGTACAAAATTGCTTTGTTTTTTTCCAAGGAGGCTATCAAGTAGTTGCCTGTCCACTCTATGTAGGAGTAAGGCCTGTGCATATTTGTGTGATCAAGGGCACCATGCAGCCACTCCCGAGGCACACCCGGTGGAACATGATTGATTTCTGGGACAATGCGAATAGGTTAGGGATAGGGTAAAGGTTAGAGGCAAGGTATGGGCAATGAGCAAGAATAATTGACTAAGAGTCAAGATCGTGGTAGGAGGGTACATAAGCATATCCTTCCGGGAAGGGGGCAATGCGACTGTGGAGAGCACGGTTGGAATTTTAAAATAGATTTATTTTTTAAATGGGATGGTTTTCATATTTTTTAGGTGGTTTTAAATTTTAATATTTCAAAAAAAATGGTTTTGTAAATTGTTAAACTGCATTTAAAGGGCAAATCAACCCTTGACCGTTAAATTCCATCCTGGTGGAAAAAAATAGAATTTGACGAGTAAATTGACTATCACAAGCTGATTAGTTTCCTTTGTTACAAGGTTATTTGCCTGTCAACATTCCATATCAAAATGATTAAAAAGATGTGAGAATGGCAAATACCTTCATTTTCAATTATGGTGATTCACCAATTTAAAATGATTGGTGCTTCAGATTTGAAATTCTTAGTCTGCTGTGGGGGTATTCGATGCCATTTGAATCATTATGGTGATCCTCCAGTCCCCGACACCATAACTCCTATGGCTTCTGTAGTCTGCTGGATCTCAAAGACCATAATGACATTAGTATGTATTTGCATGCATCAATAAGAAAGAAGCCCTTTCCATCACTATTCTCCCGCGGTCACTTTTTGGCTACCATTAGTCACTAGGTTATTGCCATTGCAGTATCGTTTCTTTTATAATTTCTCCCGCAGAATTCCATTCCATCACTTTTTGGGCAACCTTAGTCACTAAGTTGTCGCCGCGAATAGATATATGAAGGGATCTATATACTAAGATGAACTTATTAAATTCGTTATCCTATATATTTTGATTGAGTGTATTTTTTATTAGTTAAAAATGTTAAATTTTATTTAGTCAAAGAGTTCAAACAAGTTCAGTACAGTCAGAGTCTTTGTCCCTATAGTTGGTTTCCCTCTCACAAAAGAGACAGGGCAATCTAAAGGGAACGTTTTTGTGTGTTTTACTTTTCAGTATTCGAAATATACAAGTAGTGGAAGAAAGTCGATGGGGAGAATCTTTTGAATGCTTAAATATATTTGGATCATACATTGTTTGTTGATATAAGATTAAATAGAAATAATATGTATATGTCAGTGTTTTTGATTAATCACATTTTTGGGATTGGGTTCAGTTTCGAACTAACTAATGTGGTGGATTTGGATCAACTTTTTGAACCAACTAATGTGGTTCATCCACCACATTAGTTGGTTCAAAATGTAGACCCAATCCCAATGATGTGATTAATCCGAAAGACCCTGGAGCACTGATATATTCATTATGGATCACAAAAGTCTTAGATCTAACAGAAACAATATGTATTAAATTAGTGTTCTTTAGTTGTCAGATATATATATATATATATATATATATATATATATATATATATATATATATCTCTTATAAGATAGGAATTATAAAGCATGGATTTAACATAAAGTTTTTAGGATTGAGAAGCAAGTTTTGGATATTTAAGTTCATGTTTCTTCTCAATTTGTTTTTTCCAAGTTTTTAATTGCTTGTTTTTCTAAAATGAAAGAGATATGGTGTGGGGTGTCTAGTTTTGAAGAATTTTTTTTTTTTTAATATTTTTTTGAATTTTTCATTCTCTTTTTATTGTATGTTTCTTTCAATGTCAATAGAGGAGCATCAATTATTTGAGTGGTTGTTACTTTTTTCCCTGGTATCTCTCATTTTGTTATGTGGGGTGGTTTTCATTATGTACAGATGGGGTACCTTTTTCTTACTAATTCTCCCCTCCTTTGGTATTTCAAAGGTTAAAAGTATGCCATATTAGAGGAGCATTGATTTTCCCAATACAATGGAAAAGAGTTTGGAAAGGTTAGACAAGAAGCTCATGGAGACAATTTTTCCTAAACTTTTGGTAGGTATGGAAATATTGCATTTTAAATATAGTTGGTCAAAATTATTAGTGATAGGTATAGTCATCCAACTAAAGAAGGATAAATTCTTAAAATAACTTGTCCAAAGTAACTTCCACAGACATGCATGCACATGAACTTTCGTTGCCTTTTAGCCCAATGACTCATAAATTTCCCCAAACTATTCTTAATAAATTTTAGGGTTTCTTTGTCCCAAAATTTTAGTACTAAATTGGGAGGTGAACTAAAGAGGTGTTGAAGTAATGCCTTGTATGGGATTCAAATTAGGGGTCCATTGATTTTGATATAAAGTTTGTAATCCCATGAAGTATACCCTAGAGTGAAAGATCATATGTTAAACCTTCCAAATGGAACAAAATACAAATAAACCTCTTGTACAATGAAAAAATGGAGTTTGCATTGCACGATTAACAAACAAATCTCTAAAATAAATTTATCATCTAACATAGGGTTGGAGGTTCCTCCCCTCTAGTAAAATTACAATTAGGGTCCTACCGTACCCTCCATAGTTATGGGTATCCAGGAGTTATTTAACTAATGTACCACAACGTCCTCTTTGAGTGAGACTTGATATCATTAATTAATGTGAAGGACCATTTTTATGGAATAAGGCCCATTGGGTAATTGGTACTTATTCATGTTGAGATTAATAGTGACTAGGCTTTACATAGTGAGAAATGGTTTATAGATATGGGAAGCTATGTAGTGGTTTTATGAAGATTATGCCCTTGAAGAGGGAAGTAAACATTTCTTACTTTTTGAATACTTTTGCATGTTTTATATTTAAATTTTCCTCTTTTATTTCTTATAGTTTAAATTTTGTAATATCTTTCTCTTCAATTTTGTCTATTTGCTACATAGGTATGCAACATTAGAGAATTATCTTCTAGTTTTTAGATGTGTTCTAACATCTATATATATGGAGATCTATTATTCAATGAGTCATCTAGCTGGACACCCTTGATACCTAGCAAGTATTACCACACTAAACAAAATACATTCATGGATTTTTTCCTTTGATGTACCTTTTATTATATCAAAATCCCCCTTTTCTATACCTTAGACCATCCTACAAGAATGACTTTAGTAGTCATCATCAAGTACATTGAACACAAGAATGAAGCAATGACTATTTTATGTATCTAGGAATCATATAGTGCAACTAAAGGTATGATTGATTCTACTTAATTAGAAATTTAGTAGCATGAAAGACTTAATGAGTACCATTTTTGGAAACGACCTCTAAATTTATACAAACTTGGAATACTTAATATTTGAAAATTTCATTAGTTTGATAATATTTGGGGAGTAAAATAAATATTTTTAAAAGTGATCCAAAACATTGTGGATGACCTATCTCAAAATAATCATCACGCCACATTGATCAAATTGCATAGCTCATTGGTAACATTGCTAGTCCACTCACATGGTCTAATGGCTTCCACATGAAGATAGAAGGAACTTTAGGAAAACATGACTACCATCCAAATAAATCTCAACATGAATATGTCCACCTTCCAAACCCACACAAAAAATGACACATCCACCTTCAACGATAACATCAACTATTAATTAAAAGTATGAAATCATAGGTTGTAGCTAATGGATTGTGGCAAATATTCGATGAGCAGTGGCCATTGTACTCGACCACCCTTTTCTAAAAATCAACCACATATGATGTACAACTTAACTATCATATACTTTTAGGAATAAGTTTGATGTATTTAATCCAACATGATGACCAACACATAGTGGGCAATATTCAATGAGTAATGGCCATCGTAATATGCCACCCTTTCGTAACACTCAGTCACATATGATGTACAACTTAACTATGATAGATCATTAGGAATAAGTTCGATGGATTTAATCCAACATGATGTGTGGTTGAGGTGAAACAATACTTTTCCTTCTAGGGTGCTAATGATGAAGATTCTGAAATCACAAGGGGGAGAGGTTACCTACTAATCCATAATTACAATGAGCCCTCCCATAGAGGAGGTAATGGGAAAAAAATCATCTCCAACCAACTATCGGGCAACATTTTAATAAAATCCTATTCTTGAGCATTTGGAGCTTATTTCTATTGTTATTTCGTGTCACTTTTATATTGTTTTGCAACATTTTTGTTTAGGTCAAGGAGAGTGGCCAATTAATTGATAGATCTATCTCGAGGGCTTAACATAGTCCTTAATTATTTGTCTATATTCTAGTTGTAACCACTAAAGTAGTGTTTTTTGCTAACCATTATTGCATGAAACTGTCAAAAGAATGGTGATTCCACCAGACATTTGATCCAATATTCATATCCTTAGTTATGTGTATGTGTGTGAAATAATTTCCCCTCTCATCTATTATTCCTTTTTTTTAAATTATTGTGATTTTTAGGTATTTTCAACCATTTCTCTAATATCTACAGGTTACAAGTTCCAAAAAATCCATAGGTAAGATCCAAAGATACGATTCTCATAGCTACAAAATTATATAGTATTGAATGTATATTTGTACTGGGAGAAGTGTCTTGCTAACATAAAAATTGAGCTGATAAGTGGAATGGGCCAATGCAAATATAAGGGGAAAAGATTAATTCAATGTGTCATTTAGGATCTTTAGTGTCTATTACAGAATACACTTCATGAACTTAGTTCCCTTCTTTTAAATATCCAAGCATTGGGACCAAAACCTCATAGGGGTCTTTAGTACTTCTCCAATAAAATATCTCTTTAAAATGCTTACTATTTATTTAATACTATAGGTTATAAAATACATAGATAGGAATTATTTAAAGGAAAAAATAAGCCTTTTTTGTCTTATCACTTGGATAAAGAAATTGTTGGAATAAGGGATTACTAAAGGGGGAGAGTGAATCAGTAATGATGAGGTTCTTAAAACATCAAGTCTAAGTCTTTTGATTATTTTCACTACTATCAGTTACTCATGAGAGAAATTAACACAATACAAATGAAAAACAAGATGAGGCATTCACATGTACATACAATCCATCACATGAACAACATACACATGGTGGCACAGGTATTTTACATTGAAACCAAAGGGAGAAAACCACCAATCTGTTTGTTGTTATGATGTAAATTAATCACCTACATAATTACATCAATTTGTTTATGATAACCCACTCACCAGAGGCCCCAACCCCCTTAAGATAGCAAACCACTACTTTCCAATAGGCACCAACTTATTATGAATGAAGGCAACTACTTGCTCTATCCACTTTTCTAATTTTGATACAATTTTCAAATTGAAAACAAAGTCAAATGCATATACATAGAAATAAAAATTTGCCCTTCTCCAGTACCAATTCCTTTCTTTCATTTGCCTCATTCTCCTTCAAACTGTGCTCTCTATTGCTCAAATAGCCAAGGTCTTAGCCCTTTAATACACTACCTCTCAGTGATACTTAGCTCGGCCACACACCAACAAAAATACACACTCTAACTCTTCAACAATTCTTCATTCCCCTGCAATTTCATAACTTGTATCGAGTATTTTGTTCCTCTACTGCACTATGACTAATGTTGTCTCTGATGTCCCTGTACATGATAGTGTGCTACAACATGGTATGATTTTTTGTTTCTTGATCAAGTTTCTTGCACACTCCAGTAAGCCTCGATATCCTGTTGTAACTTGTGTTCTCAGTCACGACATCTGATTTAATGGAGAGGATGAAATTATGAGTGATTCCCTATCTTAAGAGTTAATTCTAGAGAGGCATTCCATTCTTACAAACTAATACCAGTGAAAAACATGTAACTTAAGCATGGATTTTTTTTTTGAGGTCAAGCTCTTTTGTATTGAGTTGTCTTTTTCATTTACTTCTACATTTTGTGGAAGAAAATGTCAAGGAATGCTAGTTTTCATTTGAGCCAGGCCCATTAAATTTTCCTTGCAAGTCAAGGGCCTCGTAGCCTTGTCTATGTTCTCTATAGTGACCATTAATACTAGAACCAACTCTAATCATCTGCCACAATTAATGAAGTCACCAATAAAATAGGAAGACCATGAAATACTAATTCCTTGGAACACCTTTCCATGTTATTTGGGAGATTAGGGCTTTAATCTCTTGCTAACTCTGCTACGTGACCTGACCTCCTACTAGGCCTGAATCACCTAAGTCTCGACCCTAGTTCAAAATCTGCCTATGTCCTGAGCAAATGAGCCTTTCTATCTGCCAACTTCAACTCACTATAGATCTTGATCTAGAAGGCATTTTCTAAAGTGTGTCCTTTTCATTAGGGAAGAAAAATCCAAGGTGGAGAGATTTTTTGAATTGCCTACCTATCCTTATAGAAAGGATTGAGTTTGATAATCCTAAAACAATGGATGAAGTAGTAAGAAACACAAGACTTTGTTACCATTAGGTTAAAAACAAAGGAGAAGGCTCAAAACCTTAGCAAAGTAAGGACATAAAAAAATATATAATGGGGACAAAAAGACAAAATCCTCCATAGGTTAGGAATTTTAGAAAGGATCGTCATCAAAATAAATTCAATAAATGGAATTGAACCCAACCAACACAATCTCAAATTGGGTCCAAGACCATGGATTTGAACAATAAAATGATAGGTGGGGTGAAAGAGAGAGAAATGTTGAAGTACTAGGAGTGTGGGTAACCTCATTTGTTGAGGTATTTCTTGCATAACCCCAGGTTTATTAAAAACATCTAGGTTATCCATGAGGCAACACCACTCAATGATATTGCCAGAAACATTCCCAAGACAAGCGCATCACTAGAGGATAGGTAAGGAGAGCACTAATCCACTATGATTGAAGGTAAAGGTACCATTTTAAACAATTATGTTTCTATATTAATTAATCCAGGGTCCAAATTATGTCATATTTGTGCTCAGATTGTGGAAAACTATAAATTGAAAATTGAAAAATTTAAAACGGTATGGTTGGTACATCTAGCAAACGAGACAAAGTGAAAGGTAACTAGTCAAGTGAAACAGTGTCCCATATATTTAAATGGTTGTTCCATGAAATTAAATTAAATATATATCCTTTAGGGTCATATGATGTGTTAATAGACATGGAGTAGTTGGAAAGAAATAGAGTTGTCATAAACTGTTTAGAGAAAATAGTGTTTTGTGTGAGTCAGGAGGGACAAACCTAGTTAATAAATGATATACCAAAACCAACATTGGTTAGACATATCTTAGATTTGCAACTGAAAAAGAGTTTTAGGAAAGGGTGTCATATATTCGGGATGCATGTTGAAGAAAATGAGCAACAAACATAAAAGTAAAAGTTAGATGACCTGTCAATCATTAGGTAATTACATGTTTTTCTAGAAGATATTTTGGGTTTACCTCCTCACAAAGACATAGATTTCTCCATTAATCTAGTACTTGGCACAACCCCAATTTCTAGAGCTCCTTATAGAACTAGTATTCCTGAATTAATGGAATTGAAGATGTTGTTACAAGAAATACTTTATAAAGGCTATATTAGACCTAACATCTCACCATGGGGGCTCCCGTGTTATTTATGAAGAAGGAAGATGGAAAATTCATAATGTGCATAAACTACCAACAATTAAATAAACTTACCATTAAAAACAAATACCCTCTACCCCGTATTGATGATTTGTTTTACTAGGTAATAGGGTGACCATATCCTCAAAAATTGATCTGAGAATTGGGTATCATCAATTAGGAATCGAGGATGAAGACATCCACAAAATTTATTTTTGAACTAGATATTGCCACTATGAATCTACAGTGTTATCATTTGGTCTTACTAATATGCCAATGTCTTACTAATATGCCAACATCCTTTATGTGCTTAATGAATATCATGCTTAGTAAACATCTTGACAAATTTGTGATGGTATTTATAGATAACATTTTGGTGTATTCTAAGAGTGAGGAGGAGCATAAATAACATCTGAAGTTGCTGCTACAAACTTTAAGAGAACACTGCCTATAGGCTAAGTTTATCAAATGTGAGTTTTACAAGGACAAAATAAAATATTTGGGCCATGTCATCTCAAAAGAGGGACTGTCTTTTCATCATAAAA